>CAUYQU010061606.1:0-27468 GCA_963574635.1 Cheracebus regulus
TGTGGCTCCTTCTCCGGGAATCTCCCAGTCTGTGGGCATCAAAAATTCGTCTGCAATTGCGGCATCCACTCACTCTCTGCGCTTTCACTGGGAGCTACAATCCTGAGCTGCTGCTACGCGGCCATCTTGGATCTCTCTCTAAAATCTAACATTTTAACCATTTTTCAGTGTACAGGTTCATGACATTAAGAACATTCATATTGTGGTATAGCCCTCACCATAGTCTATTTCTAGAACTTTTTCAACATCCCATACTGAAACTCCACACCCATTAACAGTAATTCTCCATTCTCCCCTCTCCCAGGCCCTGGTAAGCTCTAATCTACTTTCTGTCTCTCTGAATTTAACTGTTCTGGGTACCTCATATAGGTGAAATCATACACTATGTGTCCTTTCATGTCTGGCTTATTTCACTTAGCAGGTTTTCAGGGTTCATCCATGTTGTAACATGGATCAGAATTTTGTTTCTCTTTAAGGCTGAGTGAGTCTTGTCTGTACCACATCGTACTTACCTGTTCATCAGCCGATAGATGCTGGGGGTGCTTCCACCTTTTGGCTGTTGTGAATAGTGCTGCAGTGAATGTGGGTGTTTAGGGATCTGCCCGAGTCCTGCTCTCAGTCTCTCAAGTGTATTCCTAGGCATACAATTGCTGGATCATATGGTAATCCTATGTTTAGTTTTTGGAGAAACTGCCAGACTGTTTTCCATAGTGCCAAACCCCTTGCTTTTTAACTAAAAACATGCAGGTATGCAGCATTTTCTCTGCAAATGTTTTAGGATAACAAAAATCTGACTGTATTTTGGCTCACAGTGTTTATTCATGTATTTTTACTCTTAAGCCTATGTAAGTCATCAGCAACTTAGACTTTGTGCTAATTATTTTTTTATTTCACTCTCAAAAAAAAATAACTGTTATGTTTTTGTCCCCTAACTATAAGAGTCTCTTAGCCTGTGAGGTTGCTGTCATCAGGGCATGACACCCCTAGTACCTTGCCCTAAAGACCTACGTCCTGGGTCTGTGTGACAGAGGGAGGGGTGGCACCAGGCAGAGAAGCACAGGTGCCTGGCTCCTGCCCCTCACACCCTGCATTCCCCACAGGTGATCCGCAGGCACACGCTGGAGGAGAAGCTGCTCTGCCTAGTGCGGCACCGGGCAGGCCACCACTGTCAGAATGCCGTGATTGTCATCCTCATCCTGGCCTGGGAGGGCATCCCCCGTAGCCTCGGCGACACCCTCTACCAGGAGCTCACCGACACCCTCCGGAAGTACGGGAACCCCACCAGCCGGAGATGCGGCCTAAACGATGAGTACGTAGCAGGGGGCTGCAGGGCCAGGGCCCGCCCATAGGGTCACAGGAGACTGCGGGCAACCCCGGGGAAGGCTCCTGCCATCTCTGCGGCACTGTTTGTCCTGCACAGTTAGGACTGTGGTTGAGGAAGGTTTATCCACAGATCTTGCTTGAGCTGCGTTCTAGCTCTGGCTTCGGAGGGTCTGCTAACTTGACTTCGCTGTTAAACCCCAGGTCAATGTACTGGCCACTAATGATGTTATTGAGTGTGAAGTACATGTACCCCAAAGATAGAAGGTATCGATGATATTTACAAAACCTGCCCTTATTAGAGTTTTTCCCATTAAAAAAAATGAAGGTATATTTATTTACAATAAAATTCATCCATTTAGGTATATAGTTTGGATAGTTTTGACAAATGTTTACAGTCACGTAGCTACCACCACCACCAAGATACACAACAAGGCCGGGTGTGGTGGCTCATGCCTGTAATCCCAGCACTTTGGGAGGCTGAGACTGATAGATTGCCTGAGGCCAGGAATTTGAGACTAGCCTGGCCAATGTGGCAAAACCCCATCTTTACTAAAAATACAAAAATTAGCCAGGCGTGGTGGCACATGCCTGTAATCCCAGCTACTCAGGAGGCTGAGGCACGAGAATTACTTTTAACCCGGGAGGCGGAGGTTGCAGTGAGCTGAGATTGCGCCACTGCACTCCAGCCTGAGCAACAGAACGAGACTCCGTCTCAAAAAAAAAAAAAAAAAGATACAGAACAGTTTCATCTTTCCCGCAAGTCTCCTGTGCCCTTTATCAGCAAGCCCTCCCCTAGCCCTGGGCAGCCAGCAGTCTTGTTTCCTGTTCCTGTAGGTTTGCCTCTGCAAGAATGTCACAGAAATGGGATCATACAGGGTGTAGCTTTCTGAGTCTGGCTTCTTCTGTTGAATATAGTGTTTTCAGTGTTCATCTGTGTTGTGTGTGTGTTAGTAGCTCATTCCTTTTTATCACTGAGTCATAATCCACTGTGTGGATCTGTCACAATTCTCATTCCCCAGTTAGGGGCATTTGGGTTGTTTTTCCAGATTGTATTAAGCAGTAATTTTCATCTTAGTATACTTTGTTGAAATGCCTGTTAACATCTGGGCTATAGGAAATAGGTACACTCAAATCCTGGGGCTCACATCGTTTCCCTGTTTGTATGGTCTATGTTGGAGCTGGTTACGATATTAGAGTTAAGGGAAAGTATAATCCTTCATGGGTTTTTACTAGATTCTTCCCCCTCACTTCAGTAAACCCATGTGCTGCTCCCAGCAAGACTGTGTTAGACCTGTAGGTTCTCAGTGGTGGGGGCAGAAGAGGCTGCTTAGAGCTGGCACTGTACTGAAAGAAACTTGAGAAAGGGGTTATGGGCAGGGCAGGATGAGTCTCAGTCACTGGGAGGCTGGTGGATGCCAGGGTTCATCACGGCCACCCCTTGAGGGAGGAGGAATACTCCAGAACGAAGGGATGTCGCGTCTGTATGCCTGACCTGTGCTGTATGTTGCAGCCGGACCTGCGCTTGCCAAGGCAAAGACCCCAACACCTGTGGTGCCTCCTTCTCCTTTGGTTGTTCCTGGAGCATGTACTTCAACGGCTGCAAGTATGCTCGGAGCAAGACACCTCGCAAGTTCCGCCTCGCAGGGGACAATCCCAAAGAGGTGAGCAGAGCTGGCTGGGAACCCTGTCTCCCACCCTTTCTCGCCTGGCACCCTTAATAGTCCAGCGGGAGGTAGGACTGGCACGCCATGACTCAGATGCGCAGGAGTGAAACTTGTTTTAGTTTTTTTTTAAAGCTGATCTTATCTTGCTGTGAAATAAGGGGTGTGGGATGTATGGAGGGCACCAAGTGTGAAAAATTAGACTTAGCAGTTACAGGTGCCCCAGACCCTTCCAATTTAAACCATCTCTTTTAGGCAAATATTCCAGATATTGAAGATACACATTCAAATTCCTCATCAGAATTTGGCCCTCTCAGAGGTCATTTCCCTTATCTTCCCAGGTCATCTTTCTGGGTGTGAGGTTTAGCAGGAAAGGTGGTCTCTGGTGCGTGGGCCACCCTCTGGGTCTTTGCTTACTTCCCAGGGCATCTACCTCCCTGCCTGGCTGCTGGACAGATGCTGGGCAGTCGTCCGGGCCCTTGCAGTCTCCGTGCCGGGAACGTGGCCTGGTCCCTGGGCTCTGGACTGGCGTCCACACAGTATGGCCACTAGGCACAGCACCTCCTCTTTGCAAGCTTCTTACCTGTGCCCCTGCCTGCAGGGCCTCCCCCAGCCCTGAAACAACAAGGGAAGGCGCCCTCAGGCCCCCTCCCTGCTGCCGTTTCTCCTCTGATGCCTGCATGGCAAAGGCCCTCCTGAGAGGTGGTCTCCACTCAGCTCCAAATGCAAGGAAGGCGCAAGCCTGTCCAGGCTGTCTGCCATGTCACCTCCCTCCTGCCTGGGCTCCTGAGCGGGTGAGGTGCTGGCTCCCTTTGCTAGGATACAGACCAATATCTAAATATCTGGACTCAGTCGCAACCTTCCAAATCTCTCCAAGCTCCTAGTACCAGAAGGGCTTCCCATTTCCTGTGGCACACGGACATCCTCTCTTCACCAATGCTCATGTCACCTGCTGTGCTCTGACTGCCAAGCTCAGGTCCTCACAAGGAAAAGAAAGCATTTTAAAATTCAGAACTCTTTATTTACCCCAGACCTGGGTTTTAGACTATTGCATGACCCTCAAATAGTCTAATTTGTTATTAGATTTGTATTTACAGTAAGATCCACCCTCCCCCACGAGCAGCAGATGCAGTTGCTTCAATGAGTGGAGCCCTGGGGCCACCAAGACCTACGAACTACCAGGAATGGAAAGACATTAGCTTAATTTCTCTCAGATCCTTTCCCTATTCTACCAGCTGCCACTTCCTGTGCTCTTGCGATGTGCTAAGTACTGTGCCAAGCCCCTCACAGGTTTCTCAGATGATTTCATGACCCCCCACCCCAGTGACCAAGGCACTGTTACCCCTCACTTTACAGATGAGGCAGATGGCTTCCTCAAGGCCATGTGGCTGATTGGTGAAGACAGGATTGAAACCCAGGCCTGTGTGTCCCTAGAGCTCACAAGCCTCACTGCATGCTGTGCTGGTGGCAGCATCTGGACAGCAGGCAGGGAGGTGGCCTGGCCTCCCTGGCCCAGGCTGGCCTGGTCGAAAGTGGCTGGCAGCCCTGGTCACCCCACTGGAAGGACAGCTGAGCTGTGGGTCTCCACCCTCCGCTTCTCATTTTGTGTGCTTGGTTCTTTTTCTCTCTCTTCTCTTCCTGCTTTCTTCTTCATAAACACTTGGTGCCGGTGCTCATGGTGTCCTAGGAGCCCTTCAAGCCCTGGTTTTTGGAGGCCCAGAGTCTGTGGACTCCTGGAACTCTCTGTCACGTGTGACCAGGGGCTGCTGCTTCATGTAGAGCAGTGCTGTTCCACAACACTTTCTGTGATGGTGGAAACATTCTCTGCTGTCCGTACAGGAGCCACATGTGGCTGCTGAGTATTTAAAATGGGACTAGTGCAACTGAGGGACTCCATTTCTTTAATTTTTATTAGAATTCAGCCCGGGCACAGTGGCTTACACCTGTAATGCCAGCACTTTGGCTGGCCGAGGCTGGTAGATCACCTGAGATCAGGAGTTCAAGACCTCAGGCAAAACCCTGTTCCTACTAAAAATACAAAAGAAATTAGCTGGGTGTGGTTGGGGGCACCTGTAATCCCAGCTACTTGGGAGGCTGAGGCAGGAGAATCGCTTGAACCCAGGAGGCAGAGGTTGCAGTAAGCCAAGATCGTTCCACTGCACTCCAGCCTGGGTGACAGAGTGAGACTCTGTCTCAAAGAAAAAAAAGTTAGAATTCATCTGTATTTCTGTAGCTGCGTGTGGCTTGTAAATAACACATTACATAGTATGAGTCTAGCGGCTGGAGCTTTGAAGTCTGTCTGTGTTCCTGGCTCATGGCGGGCTCTGGACTGGGCTGGCTATGGAATTTCTAGCATGGATCCTGCCTGCCTGTCTTCCTCTCTGTAGCCTAGGAGGAAGGAGCCACACTTGTTCCTCATGGCTTTTTGATTCCCACTATGCCACACCCTTGACCTAGGGTGTTCAGCATTCAAAAGCAAGAAACTGTTTGATGTGTTCTGGGCTGAACTGGGCTGGAGCCTAAAGGAGCAGTAGTTTAGCAAGTCAGGATGACAAGACCTTCAGGCCATGGCTTCCACAGCTTTTCCTGGGAGCCACAGTGTCCCCAGTTGTGAAATGGACATGGCACCACAGCCCTCCTGGAGGAAAGGCCGGGAAGACACCTGATGACATCTCCCTCCCGGCCTCCCCCTCGATGCTTCAGGAATGCCGGTCCACTTCCAGGGTGCAGCGTCTGCCAGGTGGGGCTGCTCTGGATGTGTGACTGCTCCTCTCTCTGCAGGAAGAAGTGCTCCGGAAGAGTTTCCAGGATCTGGCCACTGAAGTCGCTCCCCTGTACAAGCGGCTAGCCCCTCAGGCCTATCAGAACCAGGTAATGGGCCCCGGGCCTTTTGCTGCCCACATGTCACCATCCACATCTCTGCTCAGGCTCTGAAGGTGGGAAGTGGGAGAGTGGGCTCTTTTGCTCTCTTATGGGAAGAGCCCAGCCCAGAAGTAAAGTGATGATGTCATTCTTTGATGACCCCCCCCCCCGTTTTTTTTTTTTTGAAACAGAGTCTTGCTCTGTCACCAGGCACCAGACTGGAGTGCAGTGGCGCAATCTTGGCTCACTGCAATCCCGCCTCCCAGGTTCAAGCAATTATCCTGCCTCAGCCTCCCGAGTAGCTGGGACTACAGGCATGGGCCACCACACCCAGCTAATTTTTGTATTTTTTTAGTAGAGACAGGGTTTCACCATGTTGGCCAGGATGGTCTCAATCTCTTGACCTCACGATCCGCCTGCCTCGGCCTCCCAGAGTGCTGGGATTACAGGTGTGACCCACCGCGCCCAGCTGAAACCCCTTTTTTACACCAGGCTGCCTGCATCCCACACCGTCCCTCTTCTATCCTGGTCTTCTCCCTTCCCCTGGTAACCTTCCACCTCCTCTGGTCTGGTTTCCACTGATGAGGCTCGAGTTTCTGTCCCCTGTCACACCTGCATCTCCCAGACGAGGCAAAGGGGGGGCTTGGGATAACCCAGAAGGAAGTAATTCCTACAGGAGCCCTAAAGTAACTTTTTTGGAGCTGGGGCCTGGTCTCTCAGCCAGAAAACCTCCTTCCTGCAGTTGAAGGGCAAGGTGATGATGATCCTTTACATCCCTCCTTCCAAGACCCAGCCTCCCCAGGTGCAGAATCAGGGCCACTCACCTCAGGTCATGTGAGCACCTCTCCTTGGCCATCTACACAGGTGACCAACGAGGAAGTAGCGATTGACTGCCGTCTGGGGCTGAAGGAAGGACGGCCCTTTGCGGGGGTCACGGCCTGCATGGACTTCTGTGCCCACGCCCACAAGGACCAGCATAACCTCTACAACGGGTGCACCGTGGTAAGGAAGCCTGTGCCCTTTCACAGCCCCACCTGTGGGACGACTGTGGGAGGGTACCCAGCATGGTCTGTGCCGAGAGGCGGGCTGAGGGTAGGGAGTGACATGGAGACAGGACCCTCAGAACTCTGGAAGGTGCCCTGCAAGACGGCCTGCTCCTGCCCACCTCCCAGAGAAAACCCTCACCAGAAAACCCTTGAACAGACAAGGCAGGCTTTGTGTCCGTGTCTTAGGGAGATGGTGGAGGATGCAGCCCCTTGGGCACCTGGAGTGCCCAGTATCTAAAACATGGGTCCTGGTCTCTGTGGACACTTGGATTTAAATGTAGACAAACCCTTGATTCATTCTTTGGACAAATGTGTATTGAGTACCAGCTGTGCCCAGGCACTGCTCTCCATGCTGCAGGATGAAATGAACAAAGTTCCTGCCCAAGTATGTGAGGGAATGTCCTGTAGCAATGAGGGCCAAGAGGGAAAAATGAAGCAGGGTGAGGGACAAAGCGACAAGAGATGCTGTTTTAGAGGAGAGGCTGCTCTGAGGAGGGGACATTTGAGTTGAGATGTGAGTGGCACAAGAGAGTGAGGGAGCCACTGTCTGGGGGTCGAGTGCTCCAAGCAGAGGGACCAGCATGCACACAGCCTCCGAGCGGGAAGCAGGCTGGCTGTGTGTTCAGGGAACGACGGGAGTAAGCAAGAGGCGGGGGAGCGGGAGTGGAGAGGCCGGCAGGGACCAGCTCATAGGGAGCCTTGAGGGCCGGGGGGGGGATTGCAGGGTGCACTCTAAGTGTGATGGGGAGCTGTGGAGAGCTGCTCAGCTGGGCAGCAGTAAGATTGCATTGTAAAGTTAGACACACTCTTGCCGCTGCAGTTAGAGAATGAGGTGTGTGATGGTGGGGGTAGGGCGAAGTAGACGAGAGGGAATAGGAGGAAGGAGGCCAGGGAGGAGGCTGGGGCAGCCATCCAGGCCAGAGGGGACAGCTTGGGCAGGAGTTGGGGGAGCCGCTCATGGGACAGATTTGGGATGCTGTGGAAGGGACCGCCAAGAGGACTGTGTAGTTGTTACGTGAGCAGGACTTGAGGAGCACGCCAAGGCTTTTTGCTTGAGCGTCTGGGTGAGTGCTGGAACATTGACTGAGATGTAGAGTAGCAGGATAAGGCTGAATTTAGGAGTAAGAAATCAAGAATCCTGTTTCAAGACGCCTGCTAGACGTGCAGGTGGAGACATGGATAGGCAGGGGACAGGAGGTCTGGAGAGCACATGGTTTCTAGTTAGAGCCATGAGGCTGACGCCATCACCAGGGGAGTGAGTGCGGATGGAGAAGAGAGAGGTTTGGACTTGGGTAGGGGCTTCCTTGAAGGGATGATGCTGGCTCTCTGCTCTTCTTTTAGCCAGGTTCTGGGCAGACAGGGCTTCCAGGGGCTGAGGAAGAGGAAAGCGCACCAGCATATTCACCTGGAAAGAGGGCTCCCAGATTCTGGGTGTAGCTCATGCCCCCTGGGGATTGATGGCCCCACCTCGGGATTTCATTTCTCTACTTGTCTTCCATCCCCACGTCCAAGACTGAGAAGCAAGAAGGGGCAGCTCCTGCCAGCACTCTGTTGTGAGGATTTCTAGGTGAAATACACAGGGCAGGCCCACAGGGTTAGTGAGGCAGAGGCGGGGGGGGGCACTGGAAGGTGGGTGAGAGCAAGAGCACCATGAGGTGATCTGGCCCCCAGAGCTTCTAGAGTTTGGGGTGGAAAAAAGGAGTATTTTCTTCCAAAATGGAAAGTATTTTTTCCTAAACAGTAACTACTCATTTTTTTAAAAATTTAAATAATATTTAAAAGGTTGCCTGAAATCTCAGAGATAACTAGTTAGCAGTTTGGTGAGCATCCATTCAGACACCCAAATATGTATGTGTATGTATATGGCTTTATGAAATTTTACCCTAATGGGGTCACATTATATATACATGCTGTTCTGTGACCTGCTTTTCTTAAGCTTTCTGTGTCAATGGACTTCATTTTCTGAGGCTGTGTGTATGGCTCTGCCATCATTTATTTAACCAGTCTCCTATCAATGGACAGTAAGTGCTTTCAGCCATTTCCCTTCTGTAAACCACAGGGAGAGGCCATTCTTCTCACATATTTGTGGAGTGGCACAGTAACCTCCTTAAGATTGCATTGATGTTTACTTTTACAGGCTTGGGGCACTAATTCTGCTTGCTTGGCAACACTGGAGTTAGGTGGTCTCTTTCATCTTTGCCTGCTGCCTGAGTGGGAAGCATACAATCTCATTTTAATTTGTGTTTCTTTTGTTACTAAAGAGGTTGAACATTTTTTCCTGTTTCTTCTTAACCATTTTAATTTCGTCTTTGTGACCATCCTATTCATGTACTTATTTTTTTAATCAGGATAGCCTTACCTTTTGACATCTGCAACGTATCTCTTGTAGGAAATACAGCTTCTGCCACATCTCATCCTTTGCGTTTTCCTTTTGGTCTGTTGTTTATAGCATTGGGTCTGACAGACTGGTAGGGAGCAGGGTTGATGGCCAATCTCACCCAGAAAGTGCACAGGAGACTGGTCAGAGCAGAGGAAGTCAAAGACCCACACATAGTCTGGGAAGAAATTAGCTGGGTAGAGCATGACACCAAACTCACTTAGAGTGCCTCTAAGTGAAAAGGTTAATAAAGTTAGTGCGATAAAAATATAAGGTTTCTGTTCAGTGTAATAAAACACCAGAATCACAATAGAAAGGCCAGTGCAAACTGGATAACTTGAATTATCCTTAAGAAAAGCAGATCAGGCTGGGCATGGTGGCTCACGCCTGTAATCCCAGCACTTTGGAAGGCCGAGGTGGGTGGATCACCTGAGGTCAGGAGTTGGAGACCATCCTGGCCAACATGGTGAAACCCTGTCTCTACTAAAAACACAAAAAATTAGCTGAGCATGGTGTAAGGCGTCTGTAATCTCAGCTACTCAGGAGGCTGAGGCAGGAGAATCGCTTGAACCCAGGAGGCAGAGGTTGCAGTGAGCCGAGATCATGCCATGCACTCCAGCCTGTGAAACAAGAGCTAAACTCTGTCTCAAAAAAAGAAAAAGAAAAGCAGGTCAGGCTGGGCATGGTGGCTCACACCTGTAATCCCAGCACTTTGGGAGGCTGAGGTGGGAGTCTCACTTGAGCCCAGGAGTTTTAGACCAGCCTGAGCAATATAGCAAAACCCAGTCTCTATAAAAAATACCAAATGCCTGCAGTCCCAGCTACTCAGGAGACTGACTGAGGTGGGAGGATCACTTGAGCCCAGAAGGTTGAGGCTGCAGTGAGCCCTGATCATGCCACTGCACTGCAGCCTGTGCAGTAGAGTGAGACCTTGTCTCAAGAAAAAAAAGAAAAAGAAAAGCAGGTTATAGAATAGCATGTACATATCATGTGATCCCATTTGTAGTTTTATATAGCCATACATGCACACACATACACGTCTGGGTAGTTAAACGCTAACAGTGGCTAATAATTCACAGAGCTCCAACTGCTACAGTATTTGTAACACGTGATAAAGATATAATAACCTTAATATACAAAGATGACTTCATGATTTAAGAAATGACTAGTCATATATAGTAGTGGGCAAAAGTCATAAAACTCACAAAAGAAGGAGGACAGTGAAAGCATTGTGTTAAAATGGGCCAAGGATTTATTTTAAGTGGGTATGGTAAGACATGCAGACCTGGATAATAGGAAGGAAGTTTATACTCAGATCCTAGAAACAGGAGGCATGTCGTGCTCCTGGGGCCACATGGGGAAGCACCAAGCCAGTGAGAAGCAGAAGAGGAGGAGTGGGGAGCATGGCCCAGAGTCTTTAGTGGGGTTTTGCAGGAAAGAATGGGTGACACAGGGTAGCTACACCAGGGACTTTTAGGATTGGACAGTTTGAATACTTTGGCCGGCTCTGAGCTATGGGATGGTTCCTCATGGCCATCTACAATTTAAGGCCAGGGAAATATTGGCTTGATGTGTGAGTATGATAAAGGAGACGGCTGGGGATGTGGGCTCTGGATTTGCTGGTTCATATATCAAAGGCACACTTGCAGGGAGTCATTTGCTATTGCTGGGAATTAAGTAGCCCTGGTACTTGCAGGGAGTCATTTGCTATTGCTGGGAATTAAGTAGCCCTGGGAGGTGCAGCCTGTCTAGGATCAAGACCTCAAATGCCAGAGCATCAAGAATATAGAAAATAAGCATAAACTTGGGAAAAAAAGCAAATCTTGTTGAGAAATGTACACCAACAAGATCAATTTTAATAATGAGGAAAAAGTTTTTAAAGAAGTTAGTGGAAAAAATATAGGAAAGTTGGAATACATTCTGCTGGTATGAGTGAAAAAACAAATCATTTTTGAGGACAGTCTGGCAGTTCTACTAAACATTCCTTCTAAGGAATTAAGAATCTTAGAAAATTTAGCTAAAAGAGTATTTTGAAAAGTATTGTTTATGGAATAAAAAATTGGAAACAAGTTGAAATATCTGATAATTAGTTAAACTAATATATTGATACAATAGAATAATGTTACACAACTCTTCATATTGGGGGAGAATCATGCACAGGAAAACATTTATACTATATTAAAAAAATTAAGCTATTATATGACCATTTGCATAATGTCCCCTTTATATGCAAAAAGTAATTGTGTACTTATGTATGTACACAATTAGATGACCCTGGTATTTAAAGTGATTACTTCTGGATAGTGGGATGGGAGATTTTATTTCCTTTTTGTTTGCCTAAATTTTCTACAATCAGCACATAGAGGTTTTTCATAAAAAGGAAACATATTTTAAGAGCAAAAGGAGGCTGAGTGTTTAGAACAAGGAAGATAATGGTGGACGGTCCGAGCTCCACTGGGCAAAGTGGTGCCATGGCCTCAGTGCGATGCCAGAGGGCAGAGCAGGCCTCCGTGTCCTGGCCAGGCCCCTTGCCAAGCATCTCATCCCCTCTCAGCTTTCTTAGGATCACAGGAGATAATGTGCCTTGAAAGTTGATGAGCGGACTGTAAATGCTGACGATACTATTGCCCTGTGAACGAAGATCAATGTGCTTTCCAGAAACTCTTGGAAGTAGTAGTGGCTGGTGTTGGGATTGTGTGGGGAAAAACGAGGTCACGTATTTGGAGTGCTCAGACCCCTCTCTCCCAGCACTCGGTCCCCCAACCCCATGTCCTCTTTCCCTTACTGCTTGGGGCAGGTCTGTACCCTGACCAAGGAAGACAATCGCTGCGTGGGCAAGATTCCCGAGGATGAGCAGCTGCACGTTCTCCCCCTGTACAAGATGGCCAACACGGATGAGTTTGGTAGTGAGGAGAACCAGAATGCAAAGGTGGGCAGCGGAGCCATCCAGGTGCTCACCGCCTTCCCCCGCGAGGTCCGGCGCCTGCCCGAGCCTGCCAAGTCCTGCCGCCAGCGGCAGCTGGAAGCCAGAAAGGCAGCGGCCGAGAAGAAGAAGATTCAGAAGGAGAAGCTGAGCACTCCCGAGAAGATCAAGCAGGAGGCCCTGGAGCTGGCGGGCGTCACGTCGGACCCAGGTGTGTGGGGGAGGGTGCCTGCCAGGGGTGGCGTTGGCGCTGTCCTCATGAGGGCCCTCGCTCTTCCATGCACCCTCCTGCATCACGCTGGAACCGCGGGCTCTGCTTAACTGTCAGTCAGACACCCAGCCTGACAGGAGGCCGTGGGGGTGCAAGTACAGCAGGACTTGGTATCCGCGTGGAACTGAGCTTGGTAGAGGGGGAGCACTGTGTTTCTCTAGATTGCTCCCCTCGGAGGATCAGAGGCTCCCCTCTGAGCTCTAGTTTGCTTCTCTCTGAGATACTGAGGTGAGTAGCAGCACTTCAGGGAATGTGGGTGTGCTCCAGGGCGGAGGGGCTTATGGGCAGAGATGGTTGCCAGCAGGCATCTGAGTGTTCATCTCCTGGCCTGGTTCCTGCTGTGATCCCCACTGGGCTGGGCACAGGGGGTGGTGGTGCTTCAGTGCAACTTCTGGAGTTCTTTAGGGTGGGGGCAGGAGGGACTGTGGACCCTGCATGAGCTGCCTCTCACCAGGGATCACCTCCTCCCACCCCCAGTGGGGCTGGGGCCTGTGCTGAGCGGGGCCCACATCCGGGTCCAGGCTGGACATGCCTCAGCACCTCACCTGCCTGTCCCGAAAGAGAAAATATTCATGGAAAAGAGGGAGGGTCCATCCCCAGTCCCCCACCCAGGGCCTCTCCAGGCAGTGGTGGTGTCTGACCCTCTGCCGTCTTGCCTTCTATTTCCTCAGGTCTGTCTCTGAAGGGTGGATTGTCCCAGCAAGGCCTGAAGCCCTCCCTCAAGGTGGAGCCGCAGAATCACTTCAGCTCCTTCAAGTACAGTGGCAATGCGGTGGTGGAGAGCTACTCGGTGCTGGGCAACTGCCGGCCCTCCGACCCTTACAGCATGAACAGCGTGTACTCCTACCACTCCTACTATGCACAGCCCAGCCTGACCTCCGTCAACGGCTTCCACTCCAAGTACGCTCTCCCATCATTTGGCTACTATGGCTTTCCATCCAGCAACCCCGTCTTCCCCTCTCAGTTCCTGGGTCCTGGTGCCTGGGGGCACAGTGGCAGCAGTGGCAGTTTTGAGAAGAAGCCAGACCTGCATGCTCTGCACAACAGCCTGAGCCCGGCCTACGGTGGTGCTGAGTTTGCCGAGCTGCCCAGCCAGGCTGTTTCCACAGACACCCACCACCCCACTCCTCACCACCAGCAGCCTGCATACCCAGGCCCCAAGGAGTATCTGCTTCCCAAGGCCCACCCAATCCACTCAGTGTCCAGGGACCCCTCCCCCTTTGCCCAGAGCTCCAGTTGCTACAACAGATCCATCAAGCAAGAGCCAGTAGACCTGCTGACCCAGGCCGAGCCTGTACCCAGAGACGCTGGCAAGATGGGCAAGACACCTCTGCCTGAGGCATCTCAGAATGGGGGACCCAGTCACCTTTGGGGACAGTACTCAGGAGGCCCAAGCATGTCCCCCAAGAGGACTAACAGTGTGGGTGGCAGCTGGGGTGTGTTTTCATCTGGGGAAAGTCCTTCCATCATCCCCGACAAGCTCAGTTCCTTTGGGGCCAGCTGCCTGGCCCCTTCCCACTTCACAGATGGCCAGTGGGGGCTGTTCCCCGGCGAGGGGCAGCAGGCGGCTCCCCACTCTGGAGGACGGCTGCGAGGCAAACCGTGGAGCCCCTGCAAGTTTGGGAACAGCACCTCCGCCTTGGCTGGGCCCGGCCTGACTGAGAAGCCCTGGGGGCTGGGGGCAGGGGATTTCAACTCAGCCCTGAAAGGTGGTCCTGGGTTCCAAGACAAGCTGTGGAACCCCATGAAAGGAGAGGAAGGCAGGATTCCAGCCGCAGGGGCCAGCCAGCTGGACAAGGCCTGGCAGTCCTTCGGTATGCCTCTGGGCTCCAGCGAGAAGCTGTTTGGGGCCCTGAAGTCTGAGGAGAAGCTGTGGGATCCCTTCAGCCTGGAGGAGGGGGCGGCCGAGGAGCCCCCCAGCAAGGGAACGGTGAAGGAGGAGAAGGCTGGTGGTGGCGCGGAGGAGGAGGAGGAGGAGCTGTGGTCGGACAGTGAACACAACTTCCTGGACGAGAACATAGGCGGCGTGGCCGTGGCCCCGGCCCACGGCTCCATCCTCATCGAGTGTGCCCGGCGGGAGCTGCACGCCACCACACCGCTCAAGAAGCCCAACCGCTGCCACCCCACCCGAATCTCGCTGGTCTTCTACCAGCACAAGAACCTCAACCAGCCCAACCATGGGCTGGCCCTCTGGGAAGCCAAGATGAAGCAGCTGGCGGAGAGGGCACGGGCGCGGCAGGAGGAGGCCGCCCGGCTGGGCCTGGGCCAGCAGGAGGCCAAGCTCTACGGGAAGAAGCGCAAGTGGGGGGGCGCCATGGTCGCCGAGCCTCAGCAGAAAGAGAAGAAGGGGCTCGTCCCCACCCGGCAGGCGCTGGCTGTGCCCACAGACTCAGCGGTCACCGTGTCCTCCTATGCCTACACGAAGGTCACTGGCCCCTACAGCCGCTGGATCTAGGTGCCAGGGAGCCAGCGTACCTCAGCGTCGGGCCCGGCCCGAGCTGTCTCTGTGGTGCTTTTGCCCTCATACCTGGGGGCGGGTTGGGGGTGCAGAAGTCTTTTTATCTCTATATACATATATAGATGCGCATATCATATATATGTATTTATGGTCCAAACCTCAGAACTGACCCGCCCCTCCCTTACCCCCACTTCCCCAGCACTTTGAAGAAGAAACTACGGCTGTCGGGTGATTTTTCCGTGATCTTAATATTTATATCTCCAAGTTGTTTTCCCCCCCTTATTTGGGGGGCTTTTATTTTCTCTTTGTTTTTAAAACTCTATCCTTGTATATCACAATAATGGAAAGAAAGTTTATAGTGTCCTTTCACAAAGGAGTAGTTTTAAATTCCATTTAAAATGTATTTATTGGATTTTTTAAAAGCGACAATAGTAATGGTAAAGGATGGGCAGGAAAGGCCAGCAGTGCTCCCCTGCCCAGTCTCACTGGGCCCGGCGAGCCAAGCCCCTCGGGCGCTGGCGAGGTCCTCAGCCATCTGCCCCTCGAGAGCCAAGCGCAGACGGTAGCCACCCAGTTCATCCCTCCTGACACACACACCTTCCCTTCGGGGAAGGGAGCCTCAGGACAGCCTCTGTCCTCTCTGATAGGATGGGAGAGTCTGCAGAAAACCATCTGGGGTCCCTTTTCCAGTCCCCGGCTTGGAGTCGAGGGGCAGATGCACCCCAGGCCAGCCCCCCTGAGATGCTGGCACAGCTTTCCCCAGAAACCAGGTTGGAAGTAGATGGCTTCAAGCTTGCTAGTCTCCACACTGAATCCTCTGTCCGTTATTTATGGAGTCACACGATGTCACGGTTCACTAGGCAGCACCTCACGCTGGAACTGGAGTGCGAGGTTCTTAGGGGCCGCGCCTACCATGTTGCCAAGCCAATGCATGCTGGGCTGAAGGAATTTGTCTTAGTGGCAGTTTAAAAAAAAAAAAAATGCCCCCAAAGTCTATGCTGATATTGAAAAAGGGCTACTGTATCTTTAAAAACAGGAAGTTGAACCCAAGCTGTGAAAAGCCAGTGGTGCTCTGTGCATGGTGCTGTGCGGAGCCTGGTGCTGTATAGTGTTTTGCTGGGACTTTCTTGACTCTTGGGCAGGTCACATCCTACAGGAGCTCAGCAGACCAGTGTAACAACAGTTAATGCATCTATCCTGATCCCTGAATTTCCACATTGGACAATGGTGCATGCCTCACACCTGAGCCTGCTTCCTCCACGCTATCGTCGGGTTCAGGGGCCTACACTTAACAATTTTAAAGTGCAAGAGTCAAACATTTTCAACAGGTTGCTATGATTTTCCTCCCTAATTGGTGCCATTTCTCCATTTGATCATTTCTTTTTTCCTTTCTCCCCTCTTCATCCACTTGAACATACCTGTTCTAAAATTCTGGTGCATTCATTCGGTTCTTTGAAATGAGAATGTGGTGCTTACTTTTTGTGACATTGTTGAGATAGGTTGGGCCTGATAGGAGCAACACTCATGGTCACCAAGTCAAACTGCTTGGGAGTGTTGGTTGTTCTTGTGATATTAACAGAAATGATCTCATGCTACCCATGTGGATGTGGATGTGGTGAATGGGGGGCTTCATCAGGACACACAGAGGGGAATGTGGCCACACAGTGGATGACCACCAAGCCCTGAGATGACCAGGTATTTACTGAGCAGTTGTATTCAGATATGGGTCTTCATGAATCATGTTTAACAATCAGATGACAGCTAGAGGCAAGTTCCTGAGCTTCCGGGTGCCTTGTGTAAGAGCTGAGAACCGGCCTGCTGGGTGTTTACTGTATCTGTTTGGAAGCACTGGCAGAGGGTCGTTGTAAGATGTCCTGAGCATTTATGTGGTCTGGTTTTAACTGTAAATAGTGAAAGATTTTTTTAAGCACTTTTGCCTAGATTTAAACAGCAACTTGAAAAAAAAAAAGTATGTTTTAACATGTAATTGTGGGAGAAACTGTAAATAGTAGCTGAATATTTAATGTGCTTTGTCTATCCTCCACTTTTACCATATTCTGTAAAGTTGCATTTATTTTACAGGAAAAAAATGAAATATTATTGCTTTTGAAATAAATACCCAAGAGCTTATCAGGACTTAGAATTATTCAGAACTCAGATCTATAGGAAAACCTCTGACCTTCACTTTGACAAGCTAAAGGAAGCAGAGTCTTTAATGAGCATGCTAATTTTCTAGTTTTGAGGAAAAATTGGGTCCTTTAAATGCTATTTTGCTTATCGCATCAGTACTTTTATGCAGGTCTCATTTGACTCCGTGCTTAGGTAGATGCGGGGGTGCCTTGAAAACTTCATTTTAAATGATCTTAAGCAAGAAATACAATATTTTACGAAACGTGGAGAATGTGACCGTCTGTATGACCCGTGGAAGCCCCAGGTTGGCTGTTGGTTTGGAAGGTCCCGAGTGTAACCCAGGTGATGCTGATACTTGGCATGTGTGAATCTTCCTGATGTGTGTTAATACACTCTTCCCCTCATCACCTTTTGGTAGGAAAGCCATTAGATGAAAGGAGAAACCAGTACAAGCTAAAAGCATGCAACGTCTGTCCCCCAGCCCAAACTGCCTTGGTTCATCAGTTTCTAGGGTAGGAAATAGGCTGCTGAGAGGTGAGTCAAGAGGCGGTCTCCATTGGATGTCCCCACTCCCCTCAGAAGAGCGTTTCCAGAGTTAGGCGGTGCGATTGCCGTGCTCAAGCCCATGCTGATTTGTACACTACATGTCTAACCTACCTCAAATCTCAGTCATTAAAATTAGCATGCTTTAGACATATATTTAAAAAGTAACTATGCACAGCTCTTTATCCCCCCTTGCTGCTGAAGGTTTCTTAGAGAAAAATCAAATTTTTATTTTTTACTGGCACTATCATTTTTTAAATCCTAAAGATGATTAACAGACATTTTTATCATGAGAAGAAAAATAAAGCCATTGCAACTAAAGAACCTAACAGCATGACTAAGTTCGAAGAGTAATATTATAGCAACGGAAACCGATGGCGTCTTAGTCATCTCCCCAGTGTGCCCTGTCCATGGACACCATCCACGTGCAGTGCAAAACATTTGGTTCCTTTTCTGCTCTGTTTTGTTTTCCCTGCCTGTCGCGTGCAAGGGAAGTACTTGTAAAGTTCTGTGCTAAGAGATTTTTAAAATAAAAATCGCTTCGCAGCAGGTTCTCACAAAATAACTGGTGCTAGCTCAAGAAATCATTATCTGACCATCAGAAATCTTGACTAAAGGTGTCGCATGGATTTGGGGGTTTTTTGGTTTTTGGTTTTGGGTCTGGTTTTTAGCAGGGCCAATGTCTCCCACACCCCGGCTTCATGGGTACTGCTTTGCCTTCTCACCAAGGTGACGATGGTGTGCGTGGAAAGAGATGATATACCCCACCGCCCCCTCTTGGTCCTTCCACCAGCCTCTTTTGGAAACAGTAGTTTGCAGAGCAAGGGATTTTTAAAGTGCTAAAGCAAGGAAAGAAGTAGCAGAGCTTAACTGCTTTGTATCACACAGCAGCAGATGTGCAAGGACGGTTGACAATGAGTCAATGATAACCTGATTTCATTGAGAGAAATCCAACCAGACTTGCTTCTAGAGGTTTAACCCCCGTGAGATCTCAAAGCAAGGCAAAGCTGGTGGAAAACAATATGATATCCCTGACGTGCCTCAACCAGTATCTCTTTCCTTTTGTTACTGAAGTGTGTTTTATGGACTAGGAAGCATTTTTATGAATTGAAATAGTCTAAATAAAATGGTGCTATGGTGTTTTAATGTGACTGTCCCTGATCCTGTCTTGCTGAGGTGCTATCAACGTTCTGAAACCACAACCAACCAAAAACAAGGTGGGCTCCAGTCTCTTGGCTTTTTTTTTTCCCTCCCCTCTTTTGGTGCTGTCTTAGACCCGTTTACCGTGCTATAATCTGCTCTGAGCAGTGTTGTGTTCTGTTGTATCGTTCTTCCCTTGGTGGCCAAACAAAGCAAGTCGAGAAGGCAGCTAGGTCCCTTGCTGTGATCCGGAGTGGGCCTGCCTGGCTTTGCAGGTGCTTTGGTTCCACACCTGTCTTCTCAGGCTTGATGTGAAAGAAAGGGCGAAGGGTTTTTTGAGTTTGTTTTTGTTTTTGAGGAAGGGGAGTTGTTGGATACTCCTGCCTCTCCTAGCATGATAGGCATTCTCATAGCCAGGGACACAGATTTTCTCCTGCGGCCCAGGGTGCTAAGCAGACATCTCTGGGAGTCCCAAGGGCACACCAAGGGAGACCAGATGGACCTCCTTCCTCCCCTGGCACTGGCCGGGACCATGGTGGGCAGGGGCTTCATTCTCTAACCCAGCGTTGCTTCTGCCTCTCATTGGTAACCCATTATGTTCAGACTAAAGGAAGGAGCTTTCTTTGCTCACTCGATGCCACTGAGGCTGCTTTTTAGTTGGTGCTAACCTAAATTTCTTCTTGGGTCCACAGAAGTTGATGTTTTAAAAACTCAACAGGAAGCTCCATTTTGTGTCATCCACTGTCACAATAATTTTTTTAAATACCTCAAAAACAAGACATCATGACAACTTCAGTAAAGTAGATTCCATGAGGGTCTGATACCTGCAGGTTGTCCTTCTCATGACATACTTGACCTTGAAAAATCTGAGGTCATTTTGTTTTTCATTCTTCAGCAGTTAAAATAATGGAACGCCGAAAGGAAGGGGCGTGGTTGGCTGTATTTCATGTTTAAGTTTTGCTTTTGAATAAAATGTGAATTTTCTATGCCCATCTCATTGAGCTTTCTCAGTCATTGTTGCTGTCATTTGAAATGACTCCCTCAAAACCTAGTTTTATTAGCCAGCCGCCTCTGCTGTAGTACATGGCCAACTTCAATATACCCTGGACCAAAATATTTTTGAGGTGCATACCCCCAGCATAAGTTATACAGTCCCACATCCAGGTGCACAGTTTTCTCCGTGAGTGCGGGGAGAGGGGCGGCCCCCTCTGGTGCTCCCAGCCCTTCCTCCTGCAGAGCTGCAGGCAAGAGCAGAGCAATAGGCTTCTCCCCTGAGCAGAGACCGCAGCACAGAAATGCAAGGTCTAAAGTTGCTTTTTGCCTAAGAATCAGCGAGCAATTTGGCCTACTTCCTCATTGGCTTCTATTCTGATATCAGGGATGCTTTTTGTAGTGGTATTGTTTGCTCCCTCTTCGCGTTTTGACTACCGTCATTCAGGGGTAACTCATCACTCTTCACGTGGGGATTTAAATTAAGAAACTAATTGGCTCATTTGAACATTCCAAATTTTCTTGGTTTCAATACCCTTTTTTTTTCTTTTGAGGGGAAAAGAGGGGAGAAAAACAGGAGTGATGTCATTTCTTTTTCATGTATTCCAATTAAAGAAACAAGGGCAGGTCGTATAGTGGCATATTAATACGTTAGACTTAATCTAGAACCCCTGTAGCTTTTTGATGTATTTTATTTCTTATCTCTTTGAATTCCTGTTTGGTTACTTGGCTTCCAATGGAGGTGAACTTAACAACCATACTTGAATATTCCGTCTTGACTTTGTAAACTGTGGCTACTTGAAATGAAGTTTATCTGGGGTTGATGGATGAATGGTAGATTTTTGCAATGTCTCAAGGCAATAGGATGTGTATTAAACTGTAGATATTCTTAGTACAGTAAATTTATGCTGATAATTTTATTTTGTATAATTTTTACCTTTTTGTTAATATTTTTTCCTTCCACTTTATTGGTTTGCCTCCTGAGCTACCCCTCCTTACCCTCCTTTTTCCCCCAGTGTTTCAGTAAATTTAATTTAGGGTGCCTAGAAATTGCAAGTATGTATCCTTTTTGATTTGTATTTTATTATAATTTACACAAACAACTGGGTTTGTGAACTGTATTACTCCTGGTATCTTTAAAATGTTGTGGGTGTTTTAATAAATTTTATATTTATTTTTTGCACTCAAATTCAGTGTGGGCTCTTTTTTTCCCCTCCTTGAACCAGGACTGGAATGTGATGTGTCAGGTACCTTGTAACTTCACCTGCCCACTGTATGTTGTAGATGCACAAATGAAGCCCTCACCAATAGCAGTGGCAGAACCTGTCCATTCTGCCACCTACATAAAGGAATGTTCAAAGGCTATCAGCTGTTAAAACAGGATCTAAAGGGGGAAAGTAGAGATGGCCTTTTTCTCATCTATGTTTCTCTGTTTTCTTTCCCTTTTATGTTTTTGTCCCTTTCTATTCTTTCCACTGGGAGATACCCCACTTCTACTAAAATTAACATCTGATGTTAGGTTTGCTAAAGGACCACTGAATGCTGCTTGGTTCTGATGGCTTGAACAGCAAGTCTAGTAGGGAGTGGCCAATATGGAACCCACGATTCTGCTGACCCGTAAGGTTTCCCGTAAGATCCCATGCCTGGAGTTACCTTCTTTAAGTCAGATTGCCAAGTCTGAACATAGCTGTTCTTGAAAAGGGAATATGAATTGAGGAAGGAGAAGAGTGAATGAGGGGGTGGGCGTGGCGGGGGGGAACCATCCTCACGCTCTTCCCCCTTCCTCCCACTTGAAACATCTGACTGAAATTGATCCGGCGTCTTTGAGGGACAACCAGCCCAACTGTTGTTGATAAGGACTTCAGCAATATCCCAACATCCCAAGTCACTCTAGATGAGGAAGTTCATCTCTGAGGGCATCTGAGTGAAAACCCCATGATCATAATGAGTGCCAGGTGATGGGCTTAGAGGTTTTTATCTCCATTTTACTTTGCTTGCAAAGGAACCCACTGGAAATGCCTTGGCATACCTGGCTATCCGGGCATCCTCAAACACGTTTATATGTTTTACAAAAGTGGGGTCACACTGTGTTTTGTAACCTGCTGCTTTCCTCCTTGAGTTGGAAGTGACCTAGTTCTGTCCCCTTCCTGAGCCCCTGTCATGATGGCTCCATCTGCAGAGCCTGAGGGGAGAGCCAGGACATTCCTGCTTCTGCTAGGGCTGGTTTCACTACTGGTTAGCTATAAATGTGCTGCCATCTCTTCTTACACAAGTTCCATGTTAAATATAGAAAATTAAGAGACAGAAGTTCTTAAAAGTTACCTGAAATTCCACCACAAGAGAACTGCTTATTGGTTGCAAACATTTTCTGAGTGTGTAAATACGACCCATATGTATTTTTTTAAATGGAATACAACAATACAATGTTGTAATCTTTTTGCACTTAAGCTGCCTTTATCAGTATGCAGAATAGCATTTTTTAAATAATTGCCTAGCATTTTTTTTTGTATGGATATAGAAACATTTAATCATCCCTGTATCACCAAACTCTTTAACATCCCAACTTGTTGCAATTATAAATTGAACTAATCAAAATGTGCCTCCATGTAAAACCCACTCAGTCTATTTCTTTCTATGCTAAGAAGCGACACAGTAAATTCCCCTTTGCCACGTGACTACATCCTTAATTCCATGAACCTTGTAACAGGTCCAGGCCCTGTCCACCACTACTCCCCACCGCACCCCCGTCTGTTCACACCTACAGCCTCATTATTCATACTGGGATCTCTAGAAATGAGCAGTTTGTTCCAGATGGGATCCGGCTCATGCAAGCCAAGCACAAAGACACCAAGGTGCCCCATGATCTGGACACGCTATTTTTATAAATGCACACCAAGGCTTATTAGCTTTTTAAGCAGCTGAGTTTTACTGAAGCCTTGTGGCTTGGAAAGAACATGGCTCCCTCACTTCCCAATTGTGTGATTTGATGAGCCATTTCATCTCCCTGTGTCATTTTGTCAATAAAATAAGCTAATGATACCACGAGATTGATAATAAGGATCCAGAAGTTGCTACAGAAGTGAAAGTGCCAGGCATTCAGGATATAGCAGGTAATAAGAGCTATCATTATTACTCTTGACATATACAAACTTTAGGTCACCAAGGAGGCCAAGACTAGTCTTAGACCATATAGTGACCTCTTCTGTGAACTCCTGCCAAATCAGGTCCACCAACTCCAGTCTTCATGAAATTTATTTATTTATTTTTTAATGCTTCACACAGCAGTTGAAGTGTAGCCATCTTAAATGGACTATTTAACCTACTCTCCCTGCCTATTTTGAATCATAATTTTGTCAAAGTATTTGTTTACCCAATCCAGCTACACAACTTGGTCAGCAACTTTGTTATGTATTCTGATGCTCTTGTAAGCTTCTTAAGCTTGGAGAGCTATTAGTCATCTTTGCCTCCCATTGTACTCTGAAAATAATAGGCATTCAACATCCCATGTCCATGGCATGGTGCATCCATCCATCCATGAAGCCCCGAAAACAAGTTCAACACACATAATCTGGTGCATGTTCTTGTCAGAGCCAGGAAGACAAGATAGAAGACATGAAAGGTGAAGACAAAGCTTTGTTAAAGTCTAGATATCCACAGTGCTTAATCCCCACTCCAGAGGTCTTAGCAGAGGCCTGCTTTCCTCTACTGAGAAGCCCAAACCCAGGCCCAGGGAGCCTGCCCAATTTCCCTCACTACACTTCAAACCATCTTCCTGTATGTCCAACCTCCTTACCACACACACACTAACTCCTGCTGCTCGGTACTCCCGCCCCATCCCCACTGACTCTCTCCACGTGCACCCTGTGCTGCTCCTATGGAACATGCTTCATCCATTAACCCTTTTCTGTGGCTTCTCCCTGTCACGTGCTTTCAGGTTCACCCCAGCCTGACCCTGCTCTGCCTCATACACCTTTCCCACTTCTTCCTATCACCGCCACATGTCTGCAGGTGTAAACAACCTACTAGCTTCAAGGTCCATACCACTTACTCACCTGTACCTGTTCTCCAGAAACAGCCAGTTTCTAGGCCAGGGATCCTCATCCTCACTGACTTCTGTGAAGCCTTGAAAACTCTCTGCTCCCAGACTGCATAGCCAGAAACATTCCACTATCCCACGACCCTGCCCCGTTTCATGGGCCCCTTTGTGACCTCCTGTCCTTTAAATACAAATGCCCTCAAGAGAATCAACCCAATCTTCTCCACAGACTATAAGCTTTCCCTCAAAGGACTTGTTCAGCCACCAGGCCTCAACTATGACCTTAATGCCAATGATTTCCAAAACCATGTCTAGCCCTGACCTCCCTCATGAGGTTGGGCTGTTGGATAGCTCAGGGTGGCTCCCCATGTGGCCTCTCAAATATGAAGGGCTTTCTGATGGTAGTGCCACTAATACCACCAAGAACTCACCCTATTTATTTATTTATAAAGTATCTAAGAAACTAACTCCTTTTAAAATCCATTAAAACATTTACATAAACTATAAAACTACTCCAAATAAAGAAAATTATCGGTGGAGTGGGCAGAAAAAAAAAAAAAGAAAATTATCAATAAGAACCAAAACAGCAAAATTATACTCAAGGAAGTAAAAAATTAACAGGGAACCAAGTTACTTAAAGCCAAATAGATTCTACTAAATAAAAAACAACATGCAGATCTAAGGGGTATAAAATTTTTTAAAATTATAACTCAAGACAGAAAAAAAATTTTTTTAATTATTTTAAAAAACAAATATTAAGAACTCAAAGACTAGCAATGAGTGCTTTGCAAGAAATACAAGAGATTAGACACTGACTACAATCTCCTTTCAAGCAGATTAAAAATCCTCACAGCTAACATCTTACTGAATGGGGAAAAGCTGAAAGATTTCCCTGTAAGAACTGGAACAATACAAGAATGTCCACTCTCATCACTCTTATTCAACATAGTACTGGAAGTCCTACCCAGAGCAATTAGGCAAGAACTTGAAATAAAAGGCATCCAAATTGAAAAGGAGGAAGTCAAATTGTCCCTGTTTGCAGACGACAGGATCATACATATAGAAAACACTAAAGGCTCTACCAAAGTTTTTTTTTTTTCTTTTTTTTTAATAAAGATGGGGTTTCACCATGATGGCCAGGCTGGTCTTGAACTCCTAACTTCAGGTGGTCCACCCACCTGGGCCTCCCAAAGTGCTAGGATTACAGGCGTGAGCCACCACGCCCGGCCAGAATTCTTAAAACTGATCAACAAATTCAGTAAACTTGCAGGATAAAAAAAATTAACATATAAAAATCAGTAGTATTTCCATACATGTACAACAAACTTAGCTGAAAAAGAAATCAAGAAGGCAATCTCATTTACAGTAGCTACCAAAAAATAAAATTAAATAGCTAGGAATAAATTTAATCAAGGAAGTAAAAGATGTCTACAAGAAAAACTACAAAACACTGATGAAAGATGTTGAAGAGGATACAAACAAATGGAAAGACATCCCATGCTCATAGATTTGGAAGAATTCATATTATTAACATAACAATACTACCTGAAGCAAGCTACAGTTTTAATGCAATCCCTATTAAAATACCAAGGACATTCTTCACAGAAATAGAAGAAAAAAAAATCCTAAAATGTGTATGAAACCACAAAAGACCCCAAATAGCCACGTCAATCCTGAGCAAAAAGAACAAATCTGGAGGTATCACATAATCAGGCCTCAAAATATACTACAAAGCTGTAATAACCAGAACAGCTTGGTACTGGCACAAAAACAGACACAAAGACTAATGGAATACCATAGAGAATCCGAAGTTAATCCACTTCTTTACAGCCAACTGATTGTTGGCAAAGATGCCAAGAATACTTTTGGGAAAAGGACAATCTCTTGAACAAATGGTGCTGGCTTATAAGTGGGAGCTAAGCTATGAGAACACAAAGGCATAAAAGTGATATAATGGAACTTGGGGACTCAAGGGGAGGGCTGGAAGGGGGCAATGGATAAAACACTACATATACTGCTCAGGTGATAGGTACACTAAAATCTCAGGAATCACCACAAAAGAACTTATCCATGTAACCAAAAACCACCTGTACCCCAAAAATTATTGAAATAAACAACGTGATTACACTTAGTCCATTAAATTGTACACTTGAAATGGTAAATTGTATGTTCTGTATATTTTACCACAATAAAATTAAATGCCTTTTAAAACAAAAAATCCAGGCTGGGTATAGTGGCTCACATCGATAATCCCAGTACTTTGGGAGGCCAAGGCAGGTAGGTCACTTGAGGTCAGGAGTTCAAGACCAGCCTGGCCAACATGGTGAAACCCCATCTCTACTAAAAATACAAAAAATTAGCCAGGCGTGGTAGCACACACCTGTAATCCCAGCTACTTGGGAAGCTGAGGCAGGAGAATCACTTGAACCCAGGAGGTGGAGATTGCAGTGAGCCAAGACCATGCCACTGCACTCCAACCTGGATGACAGAGCGAGACTCGTCTCAAAAAAAAAAAAAAAAAAGAAAAAAGAAATGCTGGGGAAACCAGATATCTATACGTGAAGAACTAGAACCCCATTTCTCACCCTATACAAAAAAATCAACTCAAAATGGACCAATGACCTAAACGTAAGACCCCAAACAATAAAACTACTAGAAGAAAACACAGGGAAATCTTCCTGGACATTGGTCTAGGAAAATATTTTATGAATAAGACCTCAAAAGCACAGGTGATAAAAAGCAAAAATAAACAAATGAGATTATATTATACTAAAAAGCTTCTGCATAGTAAAGTTTAAACAATCAGCAGAGTAAAAAGACAATCTACAGAAGTGGAGAAAGGATTTGCAAACTACGCATTTGATAGGGAACTAATAGCCAGAATATACAAGGAACACAAACATCTCAACAGCAAAACAAACAACCCTATTTAAAAATGAGCAAATGATTATCCTAAGTGAACTTAGGAACGGAAAACCGAATACAGTATGTTCTCACTTATGAGCAGGAGCTAAGCCATGGGTTAAAAAGGCATGCAGAGGGGTATAATGGACATTAGAGACCAAGAAGTAGGGAGGGTGGGAGAGAATGAGGGATGAAAAATTACCTAGTGGGGACAATGGAGACATCTGGGTGAACAGGTATACCAGAAGCCCAGACTTCACCACTGTACAATTCATTGATGTAACTAAAAACCACTGCACCCCTAAAGCTGTTGAAATATTTAAAATTGTGTTAATTTGGATAGAGCTAAAAGAGAGAGAGAGAGAATCCAGGCACAGTGGCTCATGCCTGTAATCCCAGCACTTTGGGAGGCCAAGGCGGGCAGATCACCTGAGAATGGGAGTTCCGGACCAGCCTAACATGGAGAAACCCCGTCTCTACTAAATATACAAAGTTAGCTGGATGTGGTGGCTCATGCCTGGGAACTACCCGGGAGGCTGAGGTAGGAGAATTGCTTGAGCCCAGAGATTGAACCTTGAAGGTGGAGGTTGTAGTGAGCCAAGATCAAGCGATTGCACTTCAGCCTGGGCCCCAAGAGCAAAACTCCATCTAAGACAGAGAGAGAACCAAAAGAGAGCCCGCATAGCCAAGTCAATTCTAAGCAAAAAAAACAAAGCGGGAGGCATCACACTACCGGACTTCAAACTATACTACAAGGCTACAGTAATCAAAACAGCATGGTACTGGTACCAAAACAGAGATATA
>CAUYQU010061610.1:0-45720 GCA_963574635.1 Cheracebus regulus
AGAGGCATTCTGATTTTGGGTGTTCTCAGCCTTTTTGCACTGGTTTCTTCCCATTTTTGTGGATTTATCCACCTGTTGTCTTTGTAATTGCCAACTTTCAGATTGGGTCTCTGAGTGGACGTCTGGCTTGTTGGTGATGAATCTCCCAGTTTGTGGGCCATAAAAATTCGTCTGAAATTGCGGCATCCACTTGCTCTCTGCGCTTTCACTGGGAGCTACAATCCTGAGCTGCTGCTAAGCGGCCATCTTGGATCTCTCTCTGCCCGGTGATGAATTTTTACTGTTTCTTAGTTTTCCTTTGGCAGACACCCGTTCCCCACAGAGCCGGACCTTCCCGGGTTCGGCTGTGCTTGCCGTGAAACTCTCAGTCCTCAGCGCTTCCAATTGCTGTTCTCCTTGTGCGGATGGGACCAGCCGAGCCTGACTAAAAGGGCACTCAGTCCCGTATTCTCTGCACCAAGAAGCACTGTGCCAGGGTGCCGGCAAAACAGCCAAGCCAGCCAAAAGAGTCGTGCTGGCGACCGGTGGGGCTCTTCTGCCGGGAATCTCCCAGTCTGTGGGCAACACAAATTTGTCTGAAAGTGCGGTGTCCACTCGCTCTCTGTGCTTTCCCTGGGAGCTACAATCCTGAGCTGTTGCTAATTGGCCATCTTGTATCTCTCTCTATTATAGTCTTTAATCAAAATTTAGTGTTTGCATCATATATTCTTGACTTGTTAGAGTCTCTATAAAATTAGTAATTTTATTTCTTCTCAATGAAAGAGCTTTACACATGTAATAATAATTTAATTAATTAATTAATTAATTTGGGTCAGAGTCTTGCTCTTGTCATCCAGGCTAGAGGGCAGTGGCAGATGATCTCAGCTCACTGCCATGTCCACCTCTCAGGTTCAGCAATTCTCCTGCCTCAAGCTCCCGAACAGCTGTGATTACAGGCACCTGCCACCATGACTGGCTAATTTTTGTAGTAGAGATGGGGTTTCACCATGTTGGCCAGGCTGGTCAAGAACTCCTGACCTCAGGTGATCCACCCACCTCAGCCTCCCAAAGTGCTGGGATTACAGGTGTGAGCCACTGCTCCCAGCTGCTTTACACATTTTAAATCCATACCCCGCCCCTGCCAACCAATTTGTCCTACTGTTGTCATATATTTCATTTTATAAATATTTTAAGCCCAAAGTATTATTTTTCTCATTTGATAAAGTCAATATTCACTGTAATATATCCACATATTTACTCTTCCCAGCACTCTTTATTTCTTTTTGTATTCTATACTTCCATCTGGGACCATTCTTTTCTCTTTGAACAACTCACTTTAATATTTCTCTTATTGAAAATTTGCTGGCAATACATTATTTCAACTTTATTGCCTGAAAATATCCTATTTTGCTTTCTAATTTTTTTAATTTTGAAGACTGTTTTGCCAGTTGTAGAATTCTAGCATTATGGATAATTTGTTTCAACAACTTAAAGATATTGCTCTATTGTTTTCTGACTTCCATTGATCCTATTGAAAAGTCATTTATCTGGCTTCCCTCACTCAATTGCCCATGTGAAAGAAACATATCATTTTTCTCAGGTTGCTTTCATAATTTTTTTTTGTCTTTGACTATGCTGATCCCAAGTGTGATAGTCTGTATTTTTTCTTACCTATGGTTCTTTTCAATTCTGTGGTTTAATATGTTTCACCAGTAGAAAAATATTCTCAGCCAACATATTCTGAAATATTGCTACTATTCTATTCTCTCTCTCCTCTTATTCTGAGATTTATACACAAGTCAGAAGATGTCACCATGTTCTATATATTCTTATCTTTGTTACATATTTTCTAACCTTTTCTCTCTGTGCTTTAATCTTGATAATTGCCACTCATATGTCTTCCAATGAAAAATATCCTGTTTCAGTGTGTCACATCTGCTATTAAACACATCAACTTACTTCTTAATTTTATTTACAGATTATTTTCAATTATAAAATTTCCATTTGATCTAAAGATTCCAAGTGTCAGCTGAAATTCTGTCTTTCCCTTTGTTCTATTGACTATCTTAATCACTGTTTTTAGAAACACATTTTTCTTTCGGATCAGCAATTAAACATGGATCATTATTATTTTAAAGTCTCTGTCTGCTAACTTCAATATTTGAATAACTATGAGGATATTTCTACCATCTGTTTTAAATTTGTTTTTTTATTATGTAGTCCTTCTTATAGCATGCCTCATAATTTTTACTGAATGACAGATCTTGTGTATTAAGACTGGAAAAGGTTTAAATAATGTTTTCTCCTTCCTAAGTCAGTTTTCTTCTGACAGATGGCTATGCTACAAGTAGATTATCTTAATTCTACATAGGCCTGGTTTTAGGCTTTGTTAAAGATAACTCAGTTTTTTTGGTTTGTTTGTTTTGTTTTATGCCCTTACTCCTAGGATATGGCTTTCTGTGGTATCTTCTAAAAGTCTGTGGTATTTAGATAGGTTTTCCACCTTTGCCAATCTTTTTAACTTGAATCTCTGTGTCCCTACCACCCCAAAGCTGCTGAAATCCCTGTTCAGCTCTTTAGCCTCAAAGATGCTTCTTTAAAGTGGATTTCTTGAACTTTACCTTGTGCATGTAAAGCTTAGCAACTGGCAAATGTCTTGAGGGAAGATGACATGCAAGTTTGGGACTTACCGTCCTTGATTTTCTCTGCTCTGATATTTTGTCTCTCAATTTCTATTTGTTTGTCTCAGCCCAATGGCACTAGTGCTTTCTGTCTGAATCTATCTTATCTAACCATCTATGTTAAAAATTGTAAATTTCCCTCAGTGTAAAAATGCAAGAGTCTATCAAAACTGGTCAGAGAAGTTGACAAAGTACCAGGTAGAATTTCCAAAAAATAAAAATAAAAACATAGTAACTGAAAATTAAAACTCAGGAACTAGATTAAACTAAATATTAAAAACACATGAAAAAGTAGGTGAAAGACAGATATGGAAATACTTCCTGAGTGCAGCATTGAAAGTTGAAGAGATGAGAATAATGAAAAGGATGCAAAATACACAGAAAAAAGACTCAGAATTTCCACACATGTCTAATCAGAGTTCTAGTAGGAACAAAAATGCTGGAGAGGCAATATTTGAAGAAATAACCACTAAAAATCTCTATAGTTGATGAAAATACACCACGACCAATGGGATTTCTAAAAACTATGCAAGGCTGATTCAGTATTTGAAAATCAATTAATGTTATATGCATCACAACAGCAGGCTAAAAAAGAAAAATTATATAGTCATATTAATAGATGCAGAAAAAGCATCTGACAAAATCTAATGCCTATTCATGATAAAAACTCTCAGCAAACTAGGATAGAGTGGAACTTCTTAACTTGATAAAGAACATCTACAATACCATAGCTGACATCATACTTAATGATAGTAAAGTAGATGCTTTTCACTGAAATTAGGAATGAAGCAAAATTGTTCCCTCTCACCACTTCTGTTCAGTATTACATTTAAAAGCCTAGGGAATTCAGTAAGACAAAGAAAAGAAATTTTTAAAAATATACATTGAGAAAACAATAATGAAAAAAAGCAAATATATATATATATACAGATAGAGAAGAAAGTGATAAAGTTTTATTTGTTTACAGATAACATATTTATCTATGTATAAAATCTCAAATAATTGACCCAAAAAATGCTAGAACTAATAAGTGATTACAGCAAGGATACAGGATACAATGTTAATATACAAAAGTCAATTGTTTTCCTATATACCAGCAATGAACAATTGAAACGTGAAATTAATAACACAATACTAACTTATACCAACCACACTCTCAGACCACAGCACAATAAAAATAGAAATCAATACTGAGAAAATCACTTAAAACCACACAGTTAAATTGAAATTAAACAACTTTAAGACTGTTCTAAGAAACTTTCAAAAACATGTAACACTTAAAGAAATGGCCATTTTCTCTGAAAGAAACTGGTTTGATAGCCATGATCATATTGCTAGCTGCTTTTATCAAAAGTCTTTTGTTGAAACAACCACGTACACTCTTTAAACAAATAAGTAAAATCTAAAACCTCTTGCTTAAAAAAAAAAAAAGACAAAGAAAAAGAAAGAAAGAAAGAAAAAGTAAAGAAAAGAAATTAAACAATCTTCCCCTGCATGACTTTGGAGCAAATAATGAAATGAAGGCAGAAATAAAGAAATTCTTTGAAACTAATGAGAACAAAAATACAACATATCAGAATCTCTGAGATCCAGCTAAGGCAGTGTTAAGAGGGAAGCTTATAGCACTAAACATTCACACCAAAAAGTTAGAAAGATCTCAAATTAACTACCTAACATTGCAATTAGAAGAACTAGAGAAACAAGAGCAAACAAACCCCAAAGCTAGCAGAAGACAAGAAACAACCAAAATCAGAGCTGAACTGAAGGAAACTGAGATTCAAAAAACCATACAAAAGATCAACAAATTCAGGAGTTGACTTTTGGGAAACAAAAATAGACTGCTAGCTAGACTACAAAGAAAAAAGAGAGAAGATCCAAATAAACATAATCAGAAATGACAAAGGGACATTACCACTGACCCCACAGAAATACAAAATCCTTCAGAGACTGCTATGAACAACTCTGTGTATACAAACTAGAAAACCTAGAAGAAACTGATAAGTTCCTGGATGCATACAACCTCTCAAGAATGAACCAGGAAGACACTGAATCCCTGAACAGACCAATAATTCATTCCAAAATTGAATCGGTACGAAAACGCCTGCCAACCAAAAAAAAAAAAAAAAAAATGTCTAGGACCAGATGGATTCACAGCCGGATTCTACAGATGTATAAAGAAGAACTGATACCACTCCAACTAAAAATATTACCAAAAATTGAAGAGGAGGAACTCCTCCCTAACTCATTCTATGATGCCAGCATCATCCTGATACTAAAACCTAGCAGAGACACAACAAAAAAACAAAACTTCGGGCCAATATTCTTGATGAACACAGATGCAAAATCCTCAACAAAATACTAGCAAACCAAGACTAGCAGCACATCAAAAGCTAATTCACCATGATTAAGTAAGCTTTATCACTGGGAAGCAAGGTTGGTACAACATATACAAATCAATAAATGGGATTCATCACATAAATAGAATTAAAAACAAAATCCATATGACTATTTCAATAGCTGCAGAATAGGCTTTTGATAAAATTCTATATCCCTTTGTCAGAGGCATTCAAACCAGAGTTTTTTGACTCTATCTTGAATAGGGGCTGGGTAAAATAAGGTTGAAACCTACTGGGCTGCATTCCCAGGAAGTTAAGTAATCTAAGTCACAGGATGAGATAGGAGGTCAGCACAAGATGCAGGTCATAAAGACCTTGCTGATAAAACAGGGTGGAGTAATGAAGCCAGCTAAAACCTATGAAAACAGAGATGGCAAAGACAGTGACCTCTGGTCATCCTCACTGCTCATTATATGCTAATTATAATGCATTAGTATGCTAAAAGACACTCCCACTAGTGTAATGACAGTTTACAAATGCCATGGCAACTTCAGGAAGTTGCCTTGTATGGCCTAAAAAGGGAAAGAATCAGTTCCCAGAATTGCCCACCCCTTTCCCAGAAAACTTATAAATAATCCACCCCCTGTTTAGCATATAATCAAGAAGTAACAATAAGTATCCTTAGTTGAGAAGCTCAAGCTCTGCTCTGCCCATGGAGTAGCCATTCTTTTTTTCTTTACTTTCTTAATAAACTTGCTTTCACTTTACTCTATGGACTTGCCCTGAATTCTTTCTTGCATGAAATCCAAGAACTCTCTTGTGGGGTCTGGATCAGGACTCCTTTCTGGCAACATTTTCATGTTGAAAACCTTCAACAAACTAGGCATTGAAGGAACATACTTCAAAATAATAAGGGTTATCTATAACAAACCCACAGCCAACATCACAGTGAATGGCAAAAGCTGGAAACACAAACCCACAGCCAACATCACAGTGAATGGCAAAAGCTGGAAACATTTCCCTCGCAAACCAGAACAAGACAAGGATGCCCTCTCTCACCACTCCTATTCAACATAGTACTGGAAGTCCTGGCTAGAGTAATCAGGCAAGATAAAGAAATAAAAGATACCCAACAGGAAGAGAGGAAATCAAACTATTCCTGTTTGCAGGCAACATGATTATATACCTAAAAGCCCCCATAGTCTCTGCCCAAAAGTTCCTTATGCTAACAAACAACTTCAAAGTTTCAGGATACAAAATCAGGGTACAAAAATCAGTAGCATTCTTACACATAAAAAATATCCAAACTGAGAACCAAATCAGGAACACAATCCCATTCACAATACCAACAAAAAAGAATAAAATACTTAAGAATACAGCTGAGAAGTGAAAGAGTACTACAAGGATAATTTCAAAATGCTGCTCAAATAAATCAGAGATGACACAAACAAATGGAAAAACATTCCATGCTCATGGATAAGAAGAATCAATATATTGTTAAAATGGCCATACTGTCCAAAGCAATTTGAAGATTCAACCCTGTCCTTGTCAATCTACCAATGACATTCTTCACAGAATTAGCACAAACTATTTTAAAATCCATATGGAACCAAAAAGGAGCCCAAATAACCAAGGCAATCCTAGGCAAAAACAAAAACAAACAAAGCTGGAGGCATCACACTACCCAACTTCAAACAATACTACAAGGCTACAGTAACCAAAACAGCATGGTACTGGTACAAAAACAGACACATAGGCCAATGGAACAGAATAGAGAACCCAGAAATAATGCTGTAGACCTGTAACCATCTGATCTTTGACAAAGTTGACAAAAACAAGCAATGGAGAAAGAACTCCCTATTCAATAAACAGTGCTGGGATCACTGGCTAGCTATTTACAGAAGATTAAAACTGGATCCCTTCCTTACACCATACACAAAAATCAACTCACAATAGATTAAAGACTAAATGCAAAACCTAAATACCTTGGAAGATAACCTAGGAAATACTATTCTGGACAAAGGCCTTGGCAAAGATTTCATGATGAATGTGCCAAAAGCAATGACAACAAAAATACAAATTAATAAACGAGACCTAATTAAACTAAACAGCTTCTGCAAAAGAAACTATCAACAGAGTAAACAGACAACCTACAGAATGAGAGAAAATATTTGCAAACTGTGCATCTGACAAAGGTCTAACAACCAGAATCTATAAGGAACTTAAACAAATATACAAGAAAAATTAACCCCATTAAAAATAGCTGATGTCAATCATGACATTAAGGTGTCTTTCTTTTCCTCTTTTACTATGAAGTTGTTTGTTGTTGTTTTTTAAGAATCATGAATAGATTTTAAATAACATCAAACAGATTTTCCTCATCCACTGACCATTAAAATAGCCACATTTTAAAATTTGATTCCTTAATATGGTGAGGTACAAGGATATAAATTTAGTTGTTGAACCACTGTTGGATTTCTGATGTAAAGTTGTCTTGGTCTACATTTTAGTATGTTGTTTGATTCAATTTATTGATATATTTAATGTGTTTACATCCACGTTCATAAGTGAAATGTGGCTGTAATTTTTTTTCACTGCCTTGGTATCGTCTTAAAAAATTAACAGGTCGTGTTTCTTTTCTTTTTTTTTTTTTTTTTGAGACAGAGTCTCACTGTGTCACCCAGGTTGGAGTGTGAATGCAGTGGCACGATGGATCACTGCAACCTCTACCTCCCAGGTTCAAGTGATTCCCCTGCCTCAGCCTCCCGAGTAGCTGGGATTACAGGCACCCACCACCACGTCCAGCTAATTTTTGTATTTTTAGTAGAGACAGGGTTTCACCATGTTGGCCAGGCTGGTCTCAAACTCTTGGCCACAAGTGATCTGCTCGCCTTGGCCTCCCAAAGTGCTGGGATCACAGGTGGGACTGACCATGCCCGATCATGTTTCCTCTTTTAAAAAAAAATGTGTTTTCTTAACCTTTTAGCAGTTCGTGTAGGGATTAGTTGTTTCTTGAACATTTGTTAAAACTGCCTGTAAATCTATATACAGTAATATCTTTATTGTAGAAGGTAGATATTTTAATATTGATTGTTGTTTTCGAATGATTATTTCCTCAGATTTTCTAAGCTTTATTGGTGACTTATATTTTCCCAGAAAACAATCTGTTTCATCTAGGTTTTACAAATTTATTGAATATCGCTATTCAAATTATTCTTCTAAGGCTCTTTAAATCTCTACTATAGCTGTTTTTCTTGTTTTGATCCTTTATGTTTTCCTTCTTCTTTTTTTTTTTTTGAGACAGAGTCTCACTCTGCTGCCCAGATTGGAGTGCAGTGGCACGATCTCAGCTCACTGCAACCTCCACCTCCAGGGTTCAAGTGATTCTCCTGCCTCAGCCTCCAGTGTAGCTGGGATTACAGGTGTGTGCCACCATGCCTTGCTAATTTTTTGTATTTTTAGTAGAGATGGGGTTTCACTGTGTTAGCCAGATGGTCTTGATCTCCTGACCTTCACAACTAATTTTCAACTATTTGCATTGATTTTTAATTTTATTTCATCTTTGTCAGAGAACACCATTCCTACAATATCAGCTTTAAAAAAGAAAATACAAATTCTCATTCTGTCACCTAGACTGAAGTACAGTGGCATGATCACAGCTCATTGCAACCTTGAACTCCTAGGACCAAGCAATCCTCCTAACCTCCTGGGTAGCTGGCATAACAATCATGTGTTACCATGCCCTGCCAATTTCTTCATTTTTTTTAAAGAATGGAGGTCTCTTTAGGTTGCCCAGCCTGGTCTTCAATTCCTGGCCTCAAGTGATCCTCGTGCAGGTTTGTTTCATGGTTATATTGTGTGATGTTGAGGTTTGGGATATGATTGAACCCATCACTCAGATAGTGAGCATAGTAACCAATAGGTAGTTTTTCAACCTTTCCTCCCTTCTTCCCTCCCCACTCCTGTAGTCCCCAGTGTCAACTGTTCCCATCTTTATGTCTAATCTTTTTTTCAAATAATAAGCATCCTTCTATTTGCTGATGCCATTACGACAACCAATTACATTAGCAACAAAAAAGTGTTTTCTTGAGTTGAAGTCAGAAGTAGTTACTTCCCAAAATGTTAAGGAAAACAGTGTACACATCCAATGTTTAGCTCCCATGCGTAAGTGAGAACAGGGGGTATTTGGCTTTCTGTTTCTACATTAATTTACTTAGGATAATGGTCTCCAACTGTATCCATGTTACTGAAAAGGACATAATTTCTTTCTTTCTTATGGCTGCATAGTATTCCACAGTGTATATGTACCACATTTACTATTTTTACTTGGATCTAAAAACTTTTAAAAATGCTTTCAATTAAATTGTGACAATGCATTATCAATATTTTTATTGTGTGCTTATTGAAATATACCTTTTTGATTTACTTAGACATGTACTCAATTACATATCATTTATATATTATTTTTGTATATATAAAAAGAAATATGTAAGCAAAACAAATCATTTAAGGTATTTCTAAAATTTCTTCACGTTTAAACTCATGTTCAATCACTTTTACTCAGTAGCACAAATATCTGTTTTTCTATCCAATAGAAAAACAGATGTACCATAAAGAAAGTTTGTGATGCAGCATTTAAAATGCTTCACTATTAACCTCTGGAATTTTCTTACAAATTGCTGACACTGGCCCAACGGCTTTTAACGCTGGATATGACTAAGAATAAAGAGTAAATTAGTATTAATTCTGCATAGATATGGACCTAAATAAAATTTGGGGCTCTGTAAGCATAGAAGAGGAAAGTGGCTACTGGGGGACAACTGGCAGTCTCAAAAGCATGGTAGTCATTTCCATGTTATATGCACAAGGTAAATGAAGCCCAGAGAAGTAGACTAATTTGCCAGTGGTATACAATTACTGCCACAGAGCCAGGATGAAGTCCAAGTATATGCAGCTCTGCAATCCTACTCTAAAACACAAATCTAGATAAGTAATATCAAGTGTTGGGTAACCACAACACTTTGGCAGACTAAGTCAGGAAGATCGCTTGAGCCCAGGAGTTCAAGACTAGCCTAGGCAACACAGGGAGACCCTGCCTTTACAAAAAGTTAAAAATTAGCTGGGCATGGTGATATGTGCCTGTAGTTCCAACTACTCGGGAGGCTGAGGTGGGAGGATCACTTGAAGCTGGGAGGCAGAAGCTATAGTGAGCCATGATTGTGCTACTACACTCCAGCCTAGGCAACATAGTGAGACTCTCAAAAAAAAGTATGTAAATGTGCTGCTTCTTAAACTCAACAGTTCCTTTAGGAATTTAGTCTAAACATACCAGTACAAATGTGCAAACATATATAGGGCCTACATGAGTGAGTCACTTTTGCAGACTTTAAGTTGGAAACTAGTGTTGTAAATAAAGATGGAAGGTTAGGTGGCAGATACATTGAAATTTGAGAGTCAGTGATAGCAGTATCATTATTGGTGCAAACAATAGCATCTATAATCAGCAAGCACAGTAGTAGTGTTCCTGCTAGACCAGTCCAACAGGGTGATTTTGGGAATTTGTCTTGGTAGGCCAGTCTCCAAGATGGTTCTTTGCCATCCCAGAGATTCTGTGAGCTGCCAAGTATCTTTCAAAACATTCTCTTCCTACTTAAACTGTTAATTGGTTTCCACTGATTGCAAGGAGAAGTCTAACTGATACACTGGCCTCCTCTGTTTTCCTCCAAACTGACAAGTTGTTACTGCTTTAGGATCTTTGCTTTCCATGTTTATCTGCCTTGATCACACAGGGCCCATTTCATTGTATCATTCAGGATTTAGGCCAAATATCACTTACCTTGCAGCAGAAACAACCCAGATCCTCGTGTGTGTGTGTGTGTGTGTGTGTGTGTGTGTGTGTGTGTGTGTGTGTGTGTGTGTGTGTGTGTGTCAAGGTCTCCTTCTGTAGCTTAGGCTAGAGTGGCACAATCATGGTTCACTATAGTCTCCATCTCCTGGCCCTGGCCTCAAACAATAAACAATTCTTCCACTTCAGCATCCTGAACTCCTGAATATCTGAGACTAGAGGAACATGTCACCATGTCCAGCTAATTTTTTTATTTTTAATTGTTTGTACAGACAATCTTGCTATGTCATCCAGGCTGGTCTCATACATCAGTATGTACCATTGCTCTCCAGCATGGGTGACAAAGTGAGACCTATCTCAAAGAAAGAAAAAGAAAAAGAAAAAATGAGGGAAGGAAGGAAGGGAGGGAGGGAGGTAAGGAGGGAGGGAAGGAAGGAGAGAAGGAGGGAAGCAAGGAAGGAGAGAAACAAAAAAAGGAAAACCCCAAATTTTCAGATTTGCTCTATTAAGGCCACATACCTCCTGTGCAGCAACTAAATATGTGAGATGAGTGGAGGCGTAGTGCCCAGAAAGATAATGAAAAATGTTGAGCACTAAAAACATGAGATTTACAGTATAATATACTACCTTAAACACTGAATACAAAATAAAGGAAAATATATTTCAGAGTTCACCCAATTTACAATATTACTACTCAGTGACCAAAATGGGGAAAAACCAATAATTAACATTTCCATTTAGGTTACATAGAATAACGTCTCCCCAAAGATAACTATGTCCTAATCACCACAAAAATCTGTGAATATGCTATCTTACATGGCAAAAGAAGCCTTGTAGATGTTATTATTTCCCATCTTGAGATGGGAAAATTATAGTAGATAATGTGGGTGGGCTCAATTTAATCACAAGAGTCCTTATAACGGAAGCATGGATGTCACCATGGAAGAGAGATTTAAAGATGCTAAGATGATGGGTTTGAAAATGGAGGAAGGGACTATGAGCCAAGGAATGCAGGTGGCCTCTCAAAGCTGAAAAAGTTAAGGAAATAGATTCTCTCCTAGAGCTTCCAGGCAGAACACAACCCTCCTGACACCTTGATTTGATCCTTCCAGAACAGTGAGATGATAAATTTGGTGCTTTAAGTCAGTAAGTTTGCAGTAATTTGTTACATCAGCAAAAAATGAAATGAATATATCAGTATGAAACACCAAGAAAATAAATAACTAAAAATATATTTAAAAATCTCTAAGAAAGAAAATTTCTTAATCTGTTGAAGGATATCTACAAAAAATTTACTGCAAACACCACACTTAAGAGTGAAACATTGAATGCATTCTATCTGACATCAGCAACAAGACAACAATGACATTAACACCATTTCTATTCAACATGACATTTTGTGTCCTTTCTGGAACATAAAGCAAGAAAAATAAATAAAACCATAAAGATTAGAAAAGAAGAATTCATGGATGATACGATTTGGGATACAGAAAATACAACAGAACCTATATGTAGATGATTAAAATTAATATGAAAGTTTAGCAAAGTTGCTGCATATACAAAATCAACACATAAAAATTTGTTGCACTCCAAACAAATAGCTAAAAATTTAAAATTTAAAGATGATGCCATCTATTATAGCATTAAAATGTGAAATACTAGGAATAGATGTTTAAACAAAAGCAAAATATTTGTAGAGAAAACTATAATGCTTTAGTAAAAGACACTAAAGAACAATAAAATAAATGGAAAAACACACAATGTTCATGAATTGGAAGATGCAAAGTTGTAAAGATGTATTTATACCTAGTTGTTGGGTTAGCAAGAATAATCCTAGAGGGTACAGGCAAGCTCAAACTGGTAGGTGGGTGTTAGGCACCAAGTGAAGTGCACAGAACAAGACAGAGCACCACTGTGGATGCTGCTGAAACTGGGAGTTACAGGAAACTAGTGTTTCTATGTGTGGCTTGGACAAGGACAGACCTGGGCAGCTGCACAGGCAAAGCTTGGGTGGCTGGCTCACTACAGCCAGGGTTAGGGTTGCTTGCAGGGCTCCTCACAATAATGCTTAACAAGAGAGCAATGACTTGGGAAGGCATAAGTTCATGCCATTCTCCTGGCTATGACTCTGCCACCCAAGTCTAGAAATTGACTCATTGGCCACTAGCATAATTTGCCTCCTTTAGGTATCTCATACTGGAGAAAATTCTACAGGCCAAGCTAAAGAAAATAAAAGCAACAGAGAATAGAAGCCAAGCAATAGGGAATAAAAGCCACCAGGACCAGAAAGGAAAACTTCCTCCTCCTGCAATGTCTCTCCAGCTCCCACTTCTTAGGAAGATTATCATCATGCCCACTGGTTGAGGAAAAATATTTCAAGGACCCAGGTCCATTTTCACTGATCAGGCAAAAAGATAAATTTGGGGCTGAGAGGCAATCAGTTGATAGCTGCTTGATAAATAATGCCTAATAATGATTCATCTGGTAGTAGAAGGTCCATCTCAATAAACCATTTAGAAAAGCAATGAGAAGTAGAACATCTGGATCCCTAATGCTTTTACAGTATGTCACTCATGGTAGGGGAAAAGACTAGTACTCAGGGGGCACTTCTTCAGGCTAGGTAGAATTTAATCTACCAGTAAGGAGCCAAATGTGTTCTTAAGAGCATCATTGAAGACCTCTTAAAACCATTTACGGAGCCTGTGAAGTTGTCTGTGGTTTGTCCTAAGTGAAGGAGGAAGTAGTAAGGGAAATGATTTCTAAAGAACCACAATGTGGCATTCAAATTAATACCATGAGTTCTTTTGCCTCAACAGACACACATTTGAATAATACAAATGACATGAGATTTCAGTGACAGACATTCACAGTGACAGCTCTTATATCTTCATCAGGGTAATTGCTTCTGTCCTCTAGATCATCCACATTTTTATGTTCACACAATCTCTAGGTAACAGTGCATCTTTAAACATTGCTTTGAAGACTTCCACAAACTGGATATGGAAACTAGTATGTGATGATCTGAATAGGTACAACTAACAGCTATAGTACTATGGTATTTCTCATGACGACCTTGGTTAAATCTTAATCACATTTATTCAGATGATTGATATTTTATGCCATATTTTTTGCCCAAATTGGCCAGTCCCATCAAAATCCATAAGGGAGTATTTTAAGGTTGTCCATGTATTTGTTAAAGTAGGCTACCTGCTGTTTTTGTTTTTGCTTACTTTGCTATTTTAACAGAATAAAGGATTATTGCTTTTACATGTCCCAGTCCAATATGGGTTAACAGACATAATGAAAGTGTTCCACTCCATGCTGTTGTTTGGGGACCTAGATTTTTCATATCTAATAGCTCCACCTTCCCTAAGAGGCTAAGTCTTCTGAAATCTCCACATCTGGCCTTCAGAAAAAGAAAGTAGAAAAAGAAGTTGATATCCATATTTAACCACTACAATCTGAAAAATGACACACATCACTTCTCACATTCCACTGGTGACATCTAGTCATATAATCCTAACTAGGTACAAGGGGATCTGGGGAACATAGTCTAGCTGCATGCTCAAAAATAACAGGAGGAAACTGATTTTGGTTGTCACTACTGATTTCTATCACAATTAATAAAAACGCTTGCTGTATTTTTCAAGTGTTTATTTCTAATAATCACCTCCTTTTAGCATGAATAATGCCATGGCTATACAATTATTTTAGCAAGTTCACATTTTATATTAATTACAAGTTGCCTTTGTTTGCAAGTATCAGAAACCCAATGCAAAACAGCTCAAATAAAAAGCAGGACTGGCAAAATGTGGTGGCTCACACCTGTAATCTCAGCACTTTGGGAGGCCAAGATGGGTGGATCACCTGAGGTCAGGAGTTTGAGATCAGCCTGGCCAACATGGGGAAACCCCAACTCTACTAAAAATACAAAAATTAGCTGGGTGTGGTGGCACGTGCCTGTAATCCCAGCTACTGGAGAGGCTGAGGCAGGAGAATCATTTGAACCTGGGAGGCAGAGGTTGCAGTGATCTGAGATCGTGCCACTGTACTCCAGCCTGGGTGACAGAGTGAAATTTTGTCTCAAAAAAAAAGGGAGAAGGTTTAATCACTCACGTATAATCAAACCTCAGAAAGGAGAGGCATAGAGCAAATCTTAAGGACAAACAGAATAACAGTGGAATTCTCTCTCTTTCTGATCTATTATTTTTTTCTCTGCATATATTTATTTATTTATTTAAAACATGTTAGGAGATATGCATTCAGATTCAAACATGTCTCTGAAAATGGAAAAGTGGTGCAGTCATATTGGAAAGTAGTCCAGCAGCTTCCGAAATGGTTAAACATACGTTTACCCTAAGATCCACTAATTTTACTCCTAGGAATATACCCAAGAGAAATGAAAACATATGTCCATAAAAAAATGTGTAAATTAATGTTTATAGAAGCATTATTCACAATAGCTAAAAGGAAGAAACAACCCAAAAGTCCATCAACTGATGAATGAGTAAACACCCTGTGGTATATCCATATAATGGAATATTTGGCCACAGAAAGAAATGCAATACTGATATATACTACATTATGGATGAATCTTGAAAACATTATGCTAAGTGAAAGAAGTCAGAAACAAAAGACCCATATTATTATATAATTCCACTTACAGGAAAAGTCCAAAGTAGGCAAATCTATACAGACAGAAAGATTAGGGGTGGCAGATATAGGAGACTGGGGAGAAACCTAAAGGGTGTGGGGTTTTTCAAGACAGTGGAAATGTTTTAGAATCGATTGTGGTGATAGATGCATAATTCTGTGAATGCTAATTGCCCCTGAATTATACAATTTAAATGGTGAATTGTATGATGTGAATTATATGTTAATAAAATCATTTAAAAGAACATGTAGACATGGACAACAGGTAAAATGGGCATGGTTGTGTTCCAATAACATTCTATTTATGAAAACAGGCAAATGACCAATTGGCCATCATTTGCTGACCCATTTATAGGATAATAAAAACTCTAATTTTTTAGCTGAGCACTGGCTTACCAGAAAATAAAATACTACCTTTTCCATATGTCTTGCAGAAGCTTGTGTGTTACTTTTGGGAACTATCCTTAAACGAAAGAGTTTGTGCTTTTCTTTGAAACCCCTAGTCTTTCCTGTTCACTGGAATGGCTACAGCTCTAACAGCCATCTTAGATCATGAAATAACCTTGGAAAATGGACACCACAGATAGTGGAGCACCAAGATAAGAGGAGCCTGGAATCCCCACCCCATGAATCACTGTACTAACTCTAAACTGATTTCATCCAAACTTCTTAAAAAATTAATTTATGTTATGTTTAAATAGATGTATTTTGGAAATTTCGATTACTTCATGCTCATAGCTGAACATAATTCCAACTATTATGACCCTTAAGAAATTAAAAAAACAGCTATGCCTCCTGGAAGGATCAAGTGGATGCTAAAGGAGGCTCAAATCTATGTCTTTTTTTTTTTTTTTAACAGCAATCCATTCTTAACACACTGGCCTTTTAAGCTAAAGTCCTACAACTACTTGAGTCATTATTTGTAAGAAAAATGTAACAGGATATATTCTCTGTGTTAACTTAACAAAATCAAATTTCATAAATAGAAGCAGTACTATATCCCTTATCAGAACAGTTCCAGTGTTTACTAAATCCTTGTAGCTAAGTCCAAGTCCCAGGGCTTAGCCCAAGTCCTGATCACTGTGTATACAGAGTCTGTTGTGGGTTTCCCCATGAGTTCAGTAGTGTGAACATTAGCATGTAACATCCTCTGCTCTGCACAACACAAAAATATCAGGGTCATCCAGGTATCCAACTTTCCTTGACAACATTAAAATAATGTCTGGAGAGCTCTAAAAGTGTCACAAACAGCCTCTGGACATCATATTTACATTTGTTCATAAAGATACAAGGCTGCAAAGTCACCATAGTGTAACTTCTCCTTAGGAGTGTAAGACATACACAGACCTAATATTCTCATGACCCTCCCCCCACAAAAAGCTACCTTTGTGTTGCAGAGTCACACTCTGTCATTGATTGAATATTTGTGTGCCCCCCGAATTCATGTGTTAAAGCTCTAACCCCCGGTGTGGCTGAATTTGGAAATGGGGCCTCTAAGAAAGTAATTAAGACAAACGAGGTCATAAGGGTGGGTCCCTGATCTGACAGAATTAGTGTCTTATAAGAAGATACACCAGAAAGTTCTCTATCTCTCTCCCATGCCTCCTCATCTCGAGTGTGTACCAAGGAAAGGCCATATGAGGATATTGGGAGAAGGCAGCCAGCTGCAAGCCAGGAAGTATGCCCCTCACCAGAAAGAGAATTGGTCAAAACCCTCATTTTGGACTTTGAGCTTCCAGAATGGTGAGAAAATAAGTCTCTGCATGTAAGCCACTCACTCTAAGGTATTTTGGTCATATCAATAGACTAATAAACACTCTAAAAAAAGAGTGTGAAGAAGTTTTTGCTTCAGCATCATTTTCCAATTATCCTCTGATAAAATCTACTTTAACACTGGCATGGTCATAAGCTGGTTTTACACTCTAGACCTGCTTGAAACTTAAACTTGACTCACTCTCATAGGTGATTTTTGGAGTTGTTGGATGCTGCAACTCCTATGACACACAGAACAATTAACATGGGTTCCTGGGACTTGGGACTTTTGGTACTAAAGCAGGGAAAGTCCCAGGCACACTGGACAAGTTGGTCACTCTAGATGGGCAATGCATTCTATTCCTCCAGCTATTGCTCCATCTGCAGCCGTGGCTTCTCTAATAATTCATACCATACAGATTCTCTCCATCCACAAGAGTCAAAAAGGTCTCAGCCCAAATTTGTTTTTCATGTGGCCCACATCTGCTGCATGAGAAACACTCAGGCATCATTTGCCCTGACAAACTATGGCAGTGACTATAGATCCCAACATAGCAACTCTCCTCCATTCCTATGCCAAAATTCCCACTGGCCCATCTCTCCTATCCCCTGGGATTTCCCAGATGTGAATCACAATACTACTGTAACTCTCAAACCCAGGGAATGCATGTCAAGTTCTCTGGGTATTGCTAAGAAGCCCCCCTCACTAGACTTGAAGGTGAGTGGGGAAGCATAACAATGGCTCTCCCCAAAACTTCTCCTCATAAACTCATCTCTTTCAACATCTTCTTTTAACCCATGAAACTGATGAAAGATTCCAATAGTGGCAAAACCAGTTCTTGGACTGTGGCTGCCAATACAGGGAGCAAAACTGATCAAGGGCCCCAGATGCTTGCTGCACTCTGAATTCCCTGGCCACATTTTCTTCCATAGGCTGCTCCAGCCGGTGACTGAAAGCAGCATAGATATTAAAGTAGGCTGGTTCCTGAAAGGAGGACTCCTCTGACAGGTGATTTTGGCTTGAGGATTTCTAACAGCCTTTCTAAATCTTGCTTAGACTGTCTGGCAGTCTAGGACGCTTCCACCAGCCTTCCCTCCCTCTCTCCTCCATTCAGTTTCAGACTTGCATCCCTCCCAGACTTGCTTGGCTCCCCTTCACTCTCTCTCACAGGTGTTGTCGCTAATAAAATTGTTGCACATTTAATCCCATCATAACAACTTCTCATCCGAACCAGACTAATGTAAAGACATTTCTTTGGAAAACATGCATCTTGTCAGCACCTCATTTTGGTGTTTCATAGTTGTTGCTTTTTATTGCTGCAGGCAGAACTTCCAGTTTATAGTTATGCTACTAACTACAGGATGAATGAATGACATGGTAAGAGAAACAACCAGGAAAAATAATGAGATTTTACATTTCTTGTTCAATCACTCCATTTTTGTTAAAATATATGACTAATTTGTATGAGCATCAAGATGAATTTTTAGTAAGAGTTACCAGGTGGGTGCTGAATATGTGAGCAGGAACATCATAGATGCTAATATACCTTTTAGTAGGCAACCAGGCTTGTGCCAGGGCTTGGATAAGAAGGCTGTTACATGCTACCCTGAAGTTACAAAGTAACCCCAATATCACCATCTGACTTTGTTCCTCTACATTTTATTCTTCCCCGATCCTTTCCCATTTTCCCTTCTATCTTCTTTTTCTTGTTTTGTCACTGCTTTAAAAGTCACTAATAAGCAACAGTGGGAAGCAGAGTATGTGAATAAAGAATGAAGCTTTCTTTTGCAGTCTGAAATAAATTGCTTAAAACTGTACCCCAAAGTAGCCGGAATAAAAATAGATTTTCATACTTGTTCTCCAACATTTCAAGTACGCAAATGCCCCACATCCCTTGTCCCCTGCAACTCTGTTTAGAGAAGACTTTTAGTTGTAGCATATTCATACTAAAGTGTGTAAAAAACATCAGTTTTCTCTTTTACTTTCCTGTGAGGATTATAGAACCAAAACAAAGTATCAAAAATTTTGAGAATAACTTTACTCACAAAAACCCAATGCTTTTCTTATCAAACAGGATTTCTCTATGTGATTTGTATCAAGGACTGTCATTTATCAAAACATAACATGCCTTTGTCTTCATTATTAACAGCAGGCAATTAAAAAATGTGTTTTACCATAGTCAGTTTGCTTATTTTTCTATTTTAAAAGGGTATTACAGCAGATATGCAAAAGAGAAAGCAGAGAGAAAAAAAATAAAATCATCCACTCTCCAAACACTGTCACTGTTAATTGTGCTGTATTTCTTGTGAATTTTTTTCTATATGTAATTTGTTTTTACAAAAACATAGCCTTAGTGGCTATTCACATTTTATTATTTCAGGACTGGTTAATGTAGAAAAAAAGATTGAACAATAGATTGGTTTTCAGTCATACTCTAAAGAAACAGAAGCCAAACAAACACTTGATCTGTTGGAAAGTCCAAGATTATGGTCCTTGGCTCTCTGTTAAGGCCAGGTAGAGTATCTGAAGATGGTGAGAGGCCTCCAGTTGCCTTAGTCATGGATTTAAAAGGGTCTAACTAGAGTTAAAATGCTCCCCAGAGCCCAGCAACCATTGACAGCTTCCTCAGGTAACCAGCGCTGCAAGGATGGGGAGAATGCTGCAAAGGCAAGCGGTCTGACAACAAGTGAAATGCAAGGTTCAGCCAGGGGGACTCAGGCACACAGTTCGGCCCTGTGTTCACCATAAAAAGCACAGTGGCTATAGGTTGTCCCCTCTCTGAGCAACAAAGTGCCGAACTTAAAGGGGCTTACCAGGATGCCAAGTGCCAGCGGCTCTAGTTTTACAAAATAAAGTCATCAACCGAGAAAGCGGTGTCTGGGTTAGACCAGGTCCACCAAGTACCAGCTATCCTCTCGGACAAATTTACTTGCCCTCTCCTAGCCTTAGTTTCCCCATATATAAAACGGAAGTGATAAATTTCTGACTGCTGGGATTGTTGTAAGGCACGGATTAAATGGCTTGCTAATGCGAGTGTTCAGCACAATGCCTACCTGACAGGTAAAACGTGTTGGTGTTTGCTGGTAGTAAGACCCACAATCTCTCTCCCCACCCTTCCACCCCGCGCCCCGCCACCAGCTACCCAGCTGTATCCGCTTCCGGGAGCCACTTCACCTCAGTCTCCCTCAGCTGAACGCGGATCCCTCCGCGTCGCGTCACTTCCGGGAGACTCTGGCCGCGGATATGCGATATATCCGGATGCAACTGTCATGACTACTATCGGTGAGGGCCCGGAATGGAGATCGAGTCAAGGGTTGCCCGGGGGCACTTAGAGCCTTTGGCTTCAAGGAGGCCTCTCAAAGGACAAAGGATGAGATTGCCTGGTGGCAGTGTACACCCAACAGCCCTAGGCACTGTGTCGCCGCTCTTCTAGTTAACTTGCCGCTACATTTTTCTCGAAAAGTCACTCTTCTTGGCAGGGTGGGGCCTCACTTCTGACCCAGCCCTTCTTTGTGTACAAAGTTTTTGTTTCTGTCGCTTCCCGCAGCTCCGGAGCTCGGCGGGCGATACTGCGGTAGCCTGAGAGGTAGGGGCGGGCGAGATGCTGGAACTGAGAGAGGTGCGGTTCGTCGGGAGTCCCGGGCGGCCAAGGCTGGAGTCGCCTAAATGTAACCTCGAGTTGCCGTAGTTTTTGGTGCCCAGTCTCTGGTTATTTCACTCGAGATGCTCCTCACCGTGGAGGCGTTCAGAGTTGGTCATAAGGCTCTTCTCTGCTGACCCAACCACACTCAACCACAGCCTGCCCGCTCCAGATGGACTTTGATCCTAGAAAATATCTAGGATGGGCATAGTGTAATATGTTATTTATTTTTTTAAAGTCTCAAACATAAGCAAACTATTATTAAAAGTTTTAGAATTAATAGGTGGAGTTCACATATTAAGTCATGTGATTGTTTTAAGGTTTAAATTTAATAACATGTTAATACTGATGAGATTTTAACAAAAGCATTTTAAAAAGTATGAGAAAATAGATTAATCTTTAAAATATTTTTACTTTGCCACTGTGCAGTTGTGACGTGAATGAAGGCACCTCATAATAAGGCTTTAATTACAAGAAGCTTCTGAAAATAAAATTCTGGATATATTAATGTGAGTTTTCCTCTCTGCAAGGTGTCCTATAGGTTTTGTCATGGAGTGAAACAGAAACAAATGTGAGTTAATCATTAACATTTCCTAGTGGTTAAAATTACTTTTTAAGCGCTTAACGGTGTATTTTTTAGATTGAAGATTTCAATTGAAACCATTTTGATTTGACTGAAATATTTAATATGTGATGAGTTGATATTGAAATACAGATTACTATTTTTATAGAGATAGTAATGTAGAAACTAATATTTAAAGCAGGTTTACTTCACATACTGTGTTATAATTTAGATTTTTCACTTAAACTCAAAATCTGAAGAGCTGGCCTAGTAAGACTTAAACCTCTAAAACTTGAGGCATCTGTACCAGGGTTAATATACATAGTTATAATAGTTTTTTTTTTAAAATTTTTACCAAGTTCCTCAGGTGATTCTGGTACAGTATTTTAAAGAAAGCAAAAAGAAATGATCTGTTTATACATTTTAAATATTTGGTTCCTTGTTTACGTGTTGAGATTGTGCTTATAAACGCATTCACACGCATTGAAGTACCTAATTTGATCATCATGTCAGCCTGGAATCTTGATTTTTGTATGGTTTCTTGCAGGTGGGTCTACTGAGTTCTTGGCACAGTACCTGGACAAAACATTGTTAAGGCGGAAATTTTTATTGTATTTATCACTTCAAACATTTGACCAGTTTATTTAGTTTTGCAGTGCTTTAGACAAATAACTATATGTGGGCTTCACTTAGTGTATAATAAATGTAAAGTCTGACCTCAAATAGTTGACGTTTATGGAGTACCTACAATATGCCAATCTTTGTGATAAGTCCTAGACATATATTATCTTATTTAATACAGCTATACTCTGAGTTAGGTTTGTTAAATCCTTGTTTTAATAAGTGGAGAAACTGAGGCAAAAACGGATTAAGTTCCTTGCTCATGGTCACAAAACTAGAGCCATCTTCTTATCTATTTATTTTGTATGACACCTATTTTCCTCCATATAACTGAACACTGGTAGAAGAGTGAATATGAAAAACAGACCTGAACTCATTCTACCTATCCAGCTTTGTGAATTAGGGCAAGTCATGTGACCACTCTGAATTTCATTTTCCTCACCTATAATAAATGAAAACTTTGAACTGTTATATTTTATTGAATCTTGAATCATCAAAAATCCTTAAGGCTGGGTGTGGTGCCTCATGCCTGTAATCCCACTACTTTGGAAGGTCCAGATGGGAGGACTGCTTGAGGCAAAGAGGTCAAGACCAGCCTAGTCAGACAAGATAGCAATATCCCATCTCTACCAAAAAAAAAAAAAAGTCCTTAAAAGGGTGCATTCACCATTGAATCTGGGTTTTCTTCCAAGCCCCTGGTGCTCATTCTGAGTTTTGAAGTATTGATGCACATGTAGGCAGTGTCAACTCCATCTCCATTGCTGCCAGGTCTGATCACATTGTAAGATGTGACTGATTTCAGAGACGTCAAAATGTAAAATAATGTACATCTTGGAACTGATGGGCTCTTTTTCAACCCTGACTTTATAACATCTGTGACTTTTTAACATTTTATTGCAGGGTTAAGTATTCTTGAATGTAAATAATTCAAGATAAAACATAGGCTTCATTTGATTACATCTGCAAAATAAATTTTTTTAAAAATTAGGCTTCATGATAATGGAAAAGTAGGAACCATATTTATCTTTTTCACCTGTGAGTCCCCCATACTGAGAACATGCCTGGCACATAGAGCTCAGTAAACATTTACTCAATGAATTAAACAAGTCTTCATTTCTTTTTTCTTTGTTTGAGACAGAATCTTGCTCTGTTGCTCAGGCTGGAGTGCAGTGGTGCAATCTTGGCTCACTGCAATGTCTGTCTCCAGGGCTTAAGTGATCCTCCCACCTCAGCCTCCCAAGTGTCTAGGACCACAGGCACTCACCACACCACCTGGTTAATTTTTGAATTTTTTCTAGAGACAGGGTCTTACCATATTTCCCAGGCTGGTCTTGAACTCCTGGGCTCAAGTGATCTGCCTGCCTCAGCCTCCCAGAGTTCTGGGATTATAAGCATGAGCCACTGTGTCCAGCCAAGTCTTCATTTCATATTACAAATACAACATTAAAAAATTGTGTTTGAGTTGAATTATACATAAAATACACAGTTATGCATGCTTAATCACAGGGATACTTTCTGAGAAATGTATTGGGTGATTTTGTTATTGTGAGTGTACTTACATAAATCTACATGGTATGCCCTACTACACACCTATATGTGTAGTATATAGTATATATATAGGCCCATTGCTCCTAGGTTACAAACCTGTATAGCATGTTACTCTACTGGATACCATAGGTGGTTGTAACACAATGGTATTTGCATATGTAAATGTGTCTAGACATAGAAAAGGTACAGTAAAAATAAAGTATTATTACCTTATGGGACCATCAGTGAAACATCATTATGCAGCACATGACTGCAATATAATTAATAGTGGAAAAATATTTTGCACTGAAATTTTTTGCATTCAAAAGTTCATTGTTATAAACTTTCTTTCTAAGTATCTTTTCTTCTTCTCATTATTGTTGATTGTCACCAAGCATGGGGTGTATTTTGTTCCTTGAAGAAGTATAATAAAAATCGAAATGCCAACATATAGACTTTCTAACAAGAAATCTAACTGGTTTGTTTGTTTATTTTTGAGACGGAGTCTCGCTCTGTCGCCCAGGCTATAGTGCAGTGGCATGATCTCGGCTCATAGCATCCTCTGCCGCCTGGGTTTAAGGGATTCCCCTGCCTCAGCCTCCCAAGTAGCTGGGACTATACGTGCGTGCCCCCTGCACCCAGCTAATTTTTTTGTATTTTTAGTAGAGACGGGGTTTCACCATATTGGCCAGGATGGTCTCGGTCTCCTGACCTCCTGATCTGCCGACCTTGGCCTCCCAAAGTGCTGGGTTTACAGGTGTGAGCCACTGTGCCCAGCCTAACAGGTTTATTTTTAAACTGGCCAAAGTATAGGAACATTGTTTAATTTTTAGGGATCTTCATTGTAAGAAGAATTCAAAAAATGTTATTTGATAGCTTATTTAATTTTAATGAGTATTCTGGAAGTGATTAGGTATCCCAGTAGACAAATAATATTGAAGATTTCTGAGTTATGAATAATAAAAATAAACTACAATTGAAAGATGTATTGAAATTATGTCAATGGGCAGAAAAGTGTTCAAGTTTTGGGGTGGCAAGTGTAAGAATAATGTAACTGGAGAAATTATCCCAACCATAATTATAGTTGTCTGATAGTGTATACTTTCAGTTAGAACCAGGAAGGTAGCACAGGAATAATTATAGAGTTGTAGACTGTTCTCTGTAGATAATCAGCTGCGTGTTGTGCTGTGGCCAGAAAAACCAGTGTGTGAGGTATCATCAGGAAGGGATTTGGGAAAATTAACAAAAAAAATCTTACCCTCAAGTAACACAGTGTTTTATTTAAACATGAGGTACAGGAAATTATTTTATATTCATAATTCAGATGTTAAAAATCCTTTCAATTGTTAAATGTGATTATGGCTATAATTTTACTTACATAATTCTGTAAAGAATATATGCCTGTATATTTAATGTTTAAAGACCAAGTAGAGGAGTAAAGTCATTTACATAATTACAAAAATTCCTGCCCCTAAAATAAAACTCTTTACCACATGACAGCACTTCACTACTGAATGAACATTAGCCATGAACATCTTGGAATTTTCACTATCAATTTCCTTTTCTCAGGGCCCTTTTTTACAGAAAACACAAAGTTTTTATTCTTTAGTTATGCCTGTGTAGTAATGAGGAGGGAATAGTATTCACTCTGTTAGTGCTTATTTCCTTGCACAGACTTTATAATGTATACTGAGTTCCCTAAACCCAAAGGAGAATAAGGCCAAGAACCTACAAGAAATTATTTTATAAGTCCAAAAAAAGTAATTCATTTTGTGAAGTTTTCACAGAAGTTTATGCTTATTAATCAAAGACCTTCAAGTTTGAAGAACTGAAGGAGAAGTGATATCATTAAATTTGAAGCAAGTATGTTCTTTAAATAATGTTTTAAGTATCTAAGGATTGCTCTGTACTACCCTGAAAATTGTTTTCCTTTAAAATTTTTATTTTCATACCCTTTTTCTCCATCTTTCCATTTCACTCTAAATGAATAACAGTAAACCTGCCACCCCAACCAAACGTGAATTCACTTAGGCTGAAATCCTAAGATATATTCACTTTGTTTTCCTTACTTTTTCTACATGTTCAAGAATTTATGCCAAATACAGATGAATTTGAAAATTTGACATTTGGAGATAATCTCAGTGACTCAAAAGATGAATTTATAAGCATCTCATTTAAACTCTAGGGTAAATCAAATTTAAAAAAAGTTTTTAAAGAACAAGGAATACAAATGGGTTTTGCTAATTTAAGACATCATTGTTTTTTGTTTAATATATTGGGTAAAGGATTTTCCAAGTTCACTAACAACTTTATTCTCCAAATCCTGAGTTTTTCTTTTTAGGTGCCGATCATGACTTGTAACAGGGAGTATTTAGAAATGTTATCCTACGAGTTGGTGAAAAAAAAAATCACATCTCCTTTCTAATCTTTATTGGAAAATCATTCTTTTTTTTTTTTTTTTTTTTGAGGCCCAGTCTCTGTCGCCCAGGGCTGGAGTGCAGTGGTGCAATCTCGGCTCACTGCAACCTCCACCTCCCAGGTTCAAGTGATTCTCCTGCTGTAGCCTCCCAGGTAGCAGGAATTACAGGCATCTGCCACCACACCTGGCTAATTTTTGTACTTTTTCAGTAGAGATGGGGTTTCACCATGTTGGCCAGGCTGGCCTCAAATTCCTGACTTCAAGTGATCTGCCTGCCTTGGCCTCCCAAAGTGCTGGGATTACAGGCATGAGCCACTGTGCCCAGCTGGAAAAATCATTCTTTATAGTCAAAGCTTAAATGCTTCATGGACCATCTTCACAGGAGAGGATTCTTTTTATGCTCTGCTCCCTGATTTGATGGCTGTGAGAACTCTCATTTAACTAATAACATTTATGAAGTCCCTGCACAGCATTAAGAGATAGGCATGAAAAGATGATTGCATCTTGCCTCACCCCTGGAGTTACCTATGGGAGAGTGACATTTAAATGTGTACATGTGGCCAGCTGTGTTAGCTCATGCCTATAATCCTAGCACTTTGTGAGGCCGAAACAGGAGGATCACTTGAGGCCAGGAGTTCAAGACCACTGTGGGCAACATAGGGACCCTATCTCTACAAAAAATTTTAAAAAATTAGCCAGATGCGGTGGTTTGCACCTGTAGTCCTGGCTATTCAGGAGGCTGAGGTGGGAAGATTGCTTTGAGCTTAAGAAATTGAAGCTTCAGTGAGCTGTGATTATGCCACTGCATTCCAGCCTGGATGACAGAGTAAGACATTGTCTTCAACTGATCAGTCAATCAATGAATACATACATACATACATAAAGTATGAACCATACTGTGGTAGCAGTATGTGCAGAGGCAGAGAGAGGACAGGAATGATCCTTCAAAAGGGCCTCAGAGACGCCATGACACCTGGAATAGCCAGGCTCCTTTGAGGAGGCACTCTAAACAGTTTGATTGCTCTGCTTCTCAGCAGGAGCAGTACTCGATAGGTCAGTTCACACTATACTCAACTTTCTTAAGCATTGCAAAATATTTAGCAGCCTCGGGTCTGTGGTCTTTTCCCACCAGCTAGTGTCAGTTGGAATTCGGGAGAGCAGTTGGCATCCTTCTTTAGATGTGCTCACACAATATGACTATTATTTTCTGAGCTTCCTGTACCTGTCATTCTCATTAATTTCCTTTCATTCATTGAAGACTTTGGCACCTGCCTTATAGTTACCCCTTTCTCCCAAAGTCTCACCTTTATGGCGGTCATTTCAAATTCCATGTGGTTAACTGAACCAACATTCCTGTCTCAACTGCTTGACCTCCAGTTTAGTGACCTTTACCTTTTCATGAAGCCACCCAGACTCTGAATCTTACAGTGTCAGCAGCTATACCCTTAAAAACTTAAAAAAAACTCTTCTGTTCTCTGCACATTTTTCCAGCTTTCTAGCTGAATGGTTTCCAGTGCATCTGTACTTCAGCTTCAAGAACTCCAATCCCTTGGCTGTACTATTCTCTCTCCCAGTCAGCTTCTACTTTTTTCTTCCCATCACTTTAACCATTACACTCTTTCACCTTTTTCCCTCTGTTAGACCTACTCAGTAAAATACAACCCTAGGTCAGAAATTGTAGTAATAGCTAACATACACTGAGTGCTTATTGTATTCCAGACACTATTCTAAGTTACCTGGATTGTCTCCTTTAATATTCTCAATGACCCTGTTATCTCAATTTTGTGAATAAGGAACGTAAAGCTCAATTTCTGTTTACTAAGTTTCAGTAGGATGTAAACTCTAGAAGTTTGCCCTTAGAAAATGTGCTTTTACTCACTTGTTTAGACTGCCTTTCAAAGCAGCTGTCTTCTCTGATCCCACACTTGGACTGCTGTACTGTTTTCAGGAAAGAGTAGGTTTGGCTAGGTGGAGAGTGTTAAAAGCACTCATCTTAGACCTTGGTTCTGTAACTAACCCTCTTGGTAGGTCTCCAGCCAAGCCAGGAAACAGATAAAGAGGGAAGTAACAGTGATTAGATATTTAATGTCTCCTTCTAGGTATCTGTAGCCAGAGGGAGAAGAAAAGCTGAAGAGAATAGGCATCAGTTTGGGGATTGAGTGTGGTGTGTCACCTTTGCCTGATGACCTACTGAACGTTAAGAGACTGACTTAAAATTGGCAGAATAGGCATGAGAGAGTCCTCCATTTGTTTGTTTGTTGTTTTTAATTTTAGGTGAGTCTGAGTGATTATGTCATGTATGTGTATGTCATGGCTGACGGGCTGAGGACCTCCATTGCCCTTGCCTAGGCTTGGCTCAGCTGGCCTGGAGAGATGCGCTGGGGAACACACACCCTCTTGTTGCCTTCTATCTCTATCTGTTTTGAGAAAACCACTCGAACTAGTCTTTGCTGTGGGTTTCTCTCTCTAGATGTCCTTCCTTTTGTTCTGGATTTGTTGACACTGACATTGTCACTTGAAATGACAGGTAAACCTTTTGAGAGCTGATTGCTTCAGTTATTAGGTCACCTGTGGGACTCTCTAAGTACGGTCATGCATTGCTTGTCAATGGGGATATGTTCTGAGAAATCAGTCATTAGATGAATTCACCATCATGTTTATTTACACACACAGAGCTGTTGTAGCTACAACACACCTAGGTTATATGGTGTAGACTGTTCCTTTTAAGCTACAATCCTGTACAGCATGTTACTGTACTAAATACTGTAGGCAATTGTAGCACAGTGGTAAATATTTGCATTTCTAAATATATCATAGAAATGCACAGTAAAAATACAGTATAAAAATTTTTTTAAGTATACCTGTTTATTCTTCAACCAACTGCAATATTTTCCCTCAACTGAAATTACCAGTTTTAAAAGTCACTAACTACCACTTCATTTCTAAATTCACTGGGTATTTCTCAGACCCTGTCTGACTTGACCTCTGTTCAACATATGACAGTTTATCCACTTTCTTCTTCAAATCTTCTCTTCCTTGGGCTTTACTGACACTAGTGTTTCCTGGTGTTAGATAACTTACTTCTGTGGCCATTCCTTTCAATGTCTTTAGGTCTTTGCCTTTATTCCTTCTCTCATCATTTTATTTGTGTATTTATAAGGCATTTATTACATGCCAGGCAGTATACTAAGTATTGGAGACTGAGAATCTGAAACAAGATCTAGACTCTTTCTTCAGAAAAATATACTCCCAAACATACACTGAAAATTTAGCATACGTTTTCAAGGCTCTCACACAGTGTTAAATACATGCATATCACTCTAGATTTAAAATCTTGCTTCAGGGCCTCCAAATTAGCAGAAAGTTTTTTGCTTGTTTGTTTTTTGAAACAGTCTCACTCTGTCACCCAGGCTGGAGTACAATGGCATAATCTCAGCTTACTACCACCTCCGTGCCTCAGCCTCCTGAGTAGCTGGGATTACAGGCATGTGACACCACACCTGACTAATTTTTGTATTTTTAGTAGAGATGGGGTTTCACCATGTTGCCTGGGCTGGTCTGGAACTCCTGACCTCAGGTGATCCACCTGCTTTCGCCTCCCAAGTGCTGGGATTACAGGCATGAGCCACCGCACCCAGCCAGAAACGTTTATAAAAATATTTTTAAAACTCTGCCTAGAGGCTTAAAATTGTTTTAAAAAGCTTGTGGAAAGTGAAAATGAAAACAGTTTTTCCCAGAAAAAGATTTTGCTATCTTCGATGGAAATTTTCGTTGGAAATTTTCTTCAAGGCCTTATGACTAAACCAAATTCTTTCAACCTAACATTTGTGAACAAGCTACTACTTTTCCCCTTCTCCCTCCAAGCCCTAATCCCATATGCTTTGATTGGTGTCACGAGAATATAATTCAGCAAAGAGATATAACCCTTCCAAAAAAAGAGAAAATGGAATGAAAAGGGCTATATCTTCACTTGAGATTAGATTGAATAGGGTTCTATCATCTACCAGGGTTCAAATGATGGCTAGGATACCAACTTCAGAGAAGGGATGCATATAAGAGGTTGAGTAATTCCCCATTTGATGAAGTTATTTTTAGTGTCAAGAGAAGTAAATGGTCCTGGTGTTGATATCTTCTGGTCACAAGTAATAGAATATTTGCATTTTGGATACTATCCCTTTATGCCGTCTGTGCTTTACAATCCTCTTCCAAAATGGGTGGGTGCTAAGAAGACCCAGCCCCATCTTCCTCATGTAACATTAAAAATGAATCTTCTAGCCCAAGATTTGTTATTGGGGTTCTTTTGATCACTGGAAACTACTAGGGAAAAAAGATGGTAAAATTCATGTTTCTTTGGGGACTATTTTGTAGGAGATAAAACATTTACCAATGTTTTCACCCAGTGAATATGTATTGAGCATCCACTCCAACAGAGGGATTGTAAATGGTGAGTAAAAGCAGATAAAAGCCCTGCCCATAAAGCTGATGGTTTAGTGTTATAGATCACCAGTAACCAGATAATCACAAATACAAAAATGCAAATGTAATAGGTGTTAGGAAGAAGCACAAGTTTCTATAGATCATCAGTAACCAGATAAGCACAAATATAAAAATGCAAATATAACAGATATTAGAAAGAAGCACAAGTTTCTATGAGAGTCTATAACAAGAGAATTTGACTTTGTTAGATCAGGAAAGTCTTCTTAAAGTGATACTCAAGCAGAAATCTGAAGACATGAATACATGTTAACAAATGAAGAGGGAAGGAATGTGTGTCCCTGTCAAAGGGCTAATATATGCAAAGGATCTTTGACAGGAAAGACCATTTAAATATAGGTACTAGAAGAAAGGTCGGTGGTTGGAGGGGAAAGAAGAAGGAGGAGATAAGACTTGAGACCAGTTTCAAGTTTTGAGAAGATCTCCTTGGCTGCAATTGGAGAAAGGATTAGAATGGGGCAGAGTAGACATAAGACCAGTCATCCAAGCATGAGATAATGGTAACTAGGACCTGAGTAGTGGGGATGGAAATTTAAACACTGATTGTATTTAATACTTGGTAATTGGTTTTGAGTTTGAGTACTAAATTAGATTGGATATAATTGTTTGCTAGTATTTTAGCAGAAACAATTTGACTATTCCTTTTTGTACTGAATTAAGAATTACTAGTTTAAAAAAGTATGTGTATGTATGTGTATATATAAAAGTATATATACTCTTTTTACCCTTTGAATATTGCTTTATGTATTTATTACCTATTCAGAACCTTCTTAGTTCTAAAACCTTTTGTAAATGTTAATTCAGGGATTCTCATTGAATTGTTTAAGAGCAGGGACAAATGCTAAGCAAATAAATCAGTTCCTAATTTCCAAGTAGAATTTTACGTCATTGCAGCAAAGTTTCCCCTTTTTATTTGGGAAGAGCCTAAATATATTCTTCCCATATGCTGAAGGACAAGGGGCAGTCAGTGAAGACACCTCCACTCCCCTCCACACAATCTTCAAAAGTGCCCAGAGAAGGGTTTTGTTGTACAATAAGAATTAGAAACTACAAAACATGGTGTGTCAAAGTCTCAACCCCTGTTCTGCTGTCATGAAGGTTTGGAAGAATGCATTTGACTTAAGAGAGGTGGGACAGGCCTCCTACTCTCCCAATTGAGGAAAAGTGTTGTAGGTTGAGGTTGCTGTGAAACAGACTGTGAGACAGTGATTTGGCTACAGGTGGCTTGATGGGGAGGATTCTTGGGTATCATATGGGTGAGGGAGTAAAGGAAGCAGAATTAGGCAAAAGGAGGAGTTGAGCTGTGATGTAGTCACAACGAAGCTGTCAGGGTATCCTACAAGCACACTCTGGAGCTGGGATGGCCCTTCAGAGTTGTCCTAAGTTGGGGCAGGGGCACTAAAGTATACGTACTTTTAAAAAGTCATGGAAGTGGTCAGGCGTGGTAGCTCACGCCTGTAATCCCAGCACACTGGGAGGCCGAGGTGGGTGGATTACTTGGGGTCAGGAGTTCAAGTCCAGCCTGGCCAACATGGTGAAACCCCATCTCTACTAAAAATACAAAAATTAGCTGGACGTGGTGGCAGGTGCCTATAATCCCAGCTACTCGAGAGGCTGAGGCAAGAGAACTGCTTAAACCCAGAAGGCAGAAATTTCAGTGAGCCAAGATTATGCCACTACTCCAGCCTGGTTGACAGAGCAAGACTCCATCTCAAAAAAAAAAAAAAAAAAAAAAAAGCCATGGAAGACTGTACTGACACACAAGCCGGTCCCTCTTTGAAGCCTATTACATGCATTGAATATGAATAAGCCTTAATTTTGAGAAAATTGAGTCTTGGACCCTTGAGAATCAACTCTCAAACTAAAAAGTACCTCTGTGATTTTAAAAGTAATTTTTATAACCAGGCTTGAGATTATTTAGCTTGTTTAGATGGGCTAATGGAACAGTCTTTTGTTAGTATTCTACATGATTCCCTCACTGACATTCATTTTATAACTGTACCCAACTCTAATCCAAATGCAAATTTAGACATGATACCTAAAGACCTGTGGTAAAATTGCAGGAAGAGGTCGTTTGTCTTTCTGAGCGCATTTTCTGTAATAGTGAAGATTTATTGAGTTTCTCACTTGAGTGTCACCAGCATATGCTGAATAACAAGAACATTTACTATCTCTATATGCATGGCTGAATTTCTAAGATGTGCACCTTCTTCATATTAATTGGTTAAGGACATTCATAAATTACAGAACCCAGGTGGGTAGGTAAAATTAGCTAAAATTTTATTTTTTGCTTCAAAAATCATGGTTCAGTAGCATTCACATACTTAAGAGTGCTAGCAGCTGTAGGAGCAGTAGCCACGAATATAACACATCTCTTGAAAAGACATGGGAAGTATAAACATCTTAACCTTCAGAAAAGTAAAGAGGGGTGTCAATGTATGTGTGTTTGTGTGTGTGTCTGTGTGTATTTATGCATGTGTGTAAAAAATCTGAGAATATTCAGAAATCCAAAAGAGAGCATTTTGAGGAGGGCACAGTGAAATGTATACATATCTCGCCATATTGGAGAAGAATACAGGAAATGATACAAAGATGTCTATATCAGTTATAATGCTTTGGCAGCAAGTAACAAATCCAGACTCAAAGAAGATTAAACAGCAAAATTAACTCATTGAAGACAGGAACTCCAGCTACAGGGTAGGCTTTGAGGCTTGGTTGCCTTTATTCACTGGCACAGTAATGTCATCAAGGGCACAGGTTCTTTCCGACTCTCTGTCATATTTTATGTTACAATTGGTGGGTGAAAGTATGTAATTATGACTTCAACATTAAGCTGTAGCAAGACAGCTGCAGCTTTTTCAGGCATCACATCCAGAGCTGGCAACATTTGCTCACACTGTTAGAAAACTTCTAGAATCCTCCCAGCAGTGTTCCCCAGTGTGTCTTACTGGCCAGATTCTAAACATGTGCCCTTTTCTTTTTTTTGCTTTTAGAGACCAGGTCTTGCTCTGTCATCCGGGCTGGAGTGCAGTGGCATGATTATAGCTCACTGTGATCTCAAACTCCTGGGCTCAAGCAGGTAGCTGGGACTACTGGCATGAGCCACTATGCCCAGCTAATTAAAAAAAGTGTGTGTGTGTGTGTGTGTGTGTGTGTGTGTGTGCGAGAGAGAGAGAGAGAGAGAGAGAGAGAGACAAGGTCTTGCTATGTTGACCAGGCTAGTCTTGAACTACTTGCCTCAAGTGATGTTCCCACCTTGGCTTCCCAAAATGCTGGGATTACAGGCATGAGCTAATGCACCTGGCCTCATGTGCCAATTTCTGAACCAACCACTGACAAAGAAAATGAATTACTCTTAGACTTCTGAGTCCTCTCCCTATAATTGAGGGCAGGTTCAGCTTCCAATGTTGATGTGGAGGGGAAGGGCACATAACAAATCAAGTTTCTGTTAGAAGGAAAAAAGGAGAAATGGCTGCTAGTATAGGCAAACTGAATCTGCAGTAATGTCTCTATTGTCTTCTGTCGGCTCTTTGATTAGAGCAGTGCACACCAAAAGGAGGGGAGTGATTAATGAGAAAGCTTCTTCATATTCTATGAGTGGACCATACAGTTAGAAAGCTATTGATCTAATAGGCTCATTAAGAAGTTATTCTTCTGTCAGATAGCATTTAACAATATATTTGACAAAGAAGGTTAAAGGAGTGTGAATTGACTGCTAATAGAAGAAACTAAAGCTATTTTGGAATTGATGAAAGTTCACTTCATCTCTATAGCAATGGTTCTTAAAATATGGACCTTCCAACATCTGAATCAGAATTTCCCAGGGCAATTGTTAAAAATGCATATTCATAAACCAAGCCTGGCTTACTTGATGAGATTAGGGAAGGGTGTTAGGAGTCTGCATTAATTAACTCTTTGATTAATGCACACTGGCATTTAAGATTCACTGTTCAGTAGGCTAGTATCATATATAACAATAATGAACTTCTTTCTACTGTGCTACAAATAAACCATTCATGCTGGATTGGTCAAACAAAATCAACTTGTAACATATCTGAAGACCGATGCCATGAGCTAGAGGGTCACTCTAAGCAAGGAGCCCAGATCTTGAAATAAACTTATATACTGTACCACTGAAAGATTCTAGCAATGGCTTTAACACCCCTCCCCCATATCTTCCTGCATTTTAAATCTCCAGACAGCTGACTCTCACTGTCATTCAAACTAGCATTTTACCTCATCCAAGTAATATATTCTGTATGTATATAGGTTGGCATGAATGCAATCTCTACTACTTAGCTAATGAGATGGCTGTGAGATCCTACTTTTTAGATGAACTTTCGAGAGTCACCTTTACATTTAATGTTCTTATTGTTGCCCTATCTATTCCTTAAAAAAGAATCCAAACTTAGTGACCAAATAGTTTTAGGGTATTTGTAAACAGAAGTGTTAGAGGAACTGTTAGTTTCTCTTGTTTCCATGAAGGGCAGGAGTTTCTACTCTAGTTCATAGGCAGAAAGAATAGTGATGAACACTTTCAGCCACTCTCCCTCCTCAGGGTAGGAGGGAGACTTTATATGATTTATGAGTTGTGGATAAGGAAATAGGCATGTTTTGCTTCTCTCCCCTTCTGATCTTCACATTGGCAGAGGGGGGTATGTCTGGTTCACTCACACTTTCAGGACATTTATTGCAGTAAGCCTATTCTGGTAGGGAAGGACTACTGTTGTCCTGCCCTGCCTGTGTCTGGTTGGGAATACTGAATTCTGTGGTAAAGCATTTATTAGGTCACCCACTGAGATAACACATCTAAGGCATGTCCTTTGAGGTAGGTTTTATTGGTTCTAAAGCTGATACTTTGATCTTCATCTGCCTTATTCCTATTTGTATCTGTGCATTGATTCTGACTTTTCTCCCTTTTTGGGAATAAGAAGGGTGATATTTCTTATTCCCCTGGAACCTAAAATAGAATCATGATTCCCTGTCTCCAGAGGCACACATATGAGGTGAGGGAGCACAATGGGGAATAAGGCTGAAGGAATATGATCTGACTCTGGCTTCCCCTTAGAAATTTTGTTTTACTCAAGCTTTGGGGCTTGAGAGTGCCTTTTGGCAGGGAATGCAAATGTTATTTGTCTTTATTTTGTTTTATAATTAATGGGAGAAAGTTCATAATTATGATTTTATGATCATGAATCCATTAACAAAAGTAAATGCCCCAATTGTGTATGATATTTTTGGAAGTCTCCAAAGATCTTATTTAGTATGGGCTAGGGAAGTTTGTACCCATCTAGTGGAATGCTTTTTCCCATTCTCCCTCTTACTACTCATATTGCCCTGTCTGTGCCAGGGTCATCCCGAGGCTCCCTGTAGACATCATCATGAGAAGCCATGGTAGACACAGCATACATATTGCCTACCCAGTTTGTATTTCTTCTGTCTTTTTGTTATTGAAACCTCAATTTTGCTTGGAATAACAATTGCTAGCCTCAGTCTGTGAATCATGATTGATGTATGTCAGTCATGACCATTTTATTTCCTTTTGCAAGACCATTCTTGGTCTTCTTGCACTTGTGGATGGTTATGTGACCCAGTTCTGGTGGATGAATCATAAGAGGAAATCTGCCGGAGGCTTCTGGGAAGATTCTGCTTTTCTGATAATAGTGACAGATGTAGCGGGAGGCAACCTTTTCTTAGCTCTTCCTGTCTTGAACATGGACATACTATCTTGGCTGCGCCATCTTACCTCATTCTTATGACAGAACAAAATACACTATTCATGAAGTCTACAAAGAACACCAAGACACAGGGAGCCTATCCTTGTAAGTTTAACACTGCCCCACACAGTTTTCACATTCCCATAGATAAGCAGGGCTACTATTGAATATTACAAAAAATAATCTTTCCCAGGATCAAAATTAGATACATGATCCCAGAACCAAGTGTGCAGTTTAATTTAACCAGTGGCTGACATATTGCCTGATACATAAAAGGCAATACTAGAACAGTATTTTCTGATTGAGGGAAAAATGAATCATTGAAAAGATGTATAGGTGAATGAAGTCACTAATGAGCCCAAATACTGTTTAACATGAATTTCTAATATGCTGTAGTTTGGTTTTGTTCACTGCTGGTTACAAGCAAAATAGCACTGTACTCAGCAATAAAAACAAACAATGTGAAAACATGGATGAATCTTAAAAACAGCATGCCAGCCTGGCACAGTGGCTCATGCCTGTAATCCCAGCACTTTGGGAGGCTGAGGCAGGTGGATCATGAGGTCAAGAGATTGAGACCATCCTGGCCAACATGGTGAAACCCCGTCTCTACTAAAAAAACAAAAATTAGCTGGGTGTGGTGGTGGGTGCCTGCAATCCCAGCTACTCAGGAGGCTGAGGCAGGAGAATCGCTTGAACCCGGGAGGCAGAGGTTGCAGTGAGCTGAGATCACGCCACTGCACTCCAGCCTGGTGACAGTGAGATTCCACCTCAAACAAAACAGCATGCCGAATGAAAGAAGCCACACCCAAAAGAGAACATCGTGTATAATTCCATTTGTTTGAAATTGTAGGAAAAGCAGACTTATTCCATGTTGATAAATCCTCATCTTATGGGTGTTTCTCTCAGCGTTTGCTGAGACCAGAGTCTGGGATACAGGGAAGATGGAGTGGGAGGGGCACAAAAAATCCTTTTAGGGTAATAGAAATGTTCTTTATCTTGGTTGTGGTGGTGGTTGCATAGGTGTTAAAAGTTACTGAGTATATCCATTTTATTGTGTGTAAATTATACTTCAATAAATTTGAATTTTCAGAAGAAAGCTCACGTCTTCATGATCGATAGTAGGGAGGGGCACTGATGCTGAGTGTGTCTGGTAATTCATGCAGCTGTGAGAGATCCCTTTAGAATAGGAGGACAGTGGTGAAAAGGTTATCTGCCAGACAGATTGTTTCAGAGTCTACAAGGAAGTGGCCTTAGACCAGGTCATTTTTGTAGGCTTCTTGCATCTTTGTAGGCTCCTGTGTAGGCTTCTGTCTGCTTGAGCCAGGGAAGGCACAAATTTTGTTGTATATCAAGAGTCACGAGGTTCTCGTGGAATGAGTTCTTGAATACTTGAAACTCCAGATTTTTTAAAACTGAAAAAAAAAACAATATCTGCACAAATACCTCCTAAGGCTTGTATCTAGAACCTGCTCTAAGGTATAATGGAGTCAGTCTACTTTTTGATCTAAGGTTTTTTTTCCTTCTAAAAATGACATATTTTCTCAATTGTAAAAGTAATCCATAATTGCTGTAAGAAAAGTTAGAAAACAAATTTACCAAGGCAAAAACAAAAATCATCCATTTTCACTACCCAGCAATAACTATGAGAACCCTTTGACAGACATCCTTTCAGATGATCAAATTAAATTAGTTGCCTTTGAATCAGTTAAACATACTCATTAGGCTACCAGGAAGTGACATGTGAATAAAGGAGGGCTTTCAGCCTCTCTATAATCCAAAGATTACTTTCACTTAGCACCTTACTAGAAAGAATATCTGTAAAATGTGAGTCTTCCTAAATGTACCAGTTGCTAATACGGTAGCACATACCCAAACAATCCTTTTAGTATGTATTTCTCAGTGCCATTTCTTGGAGAGCATGGTTTCTAGGATTCTAGATTTGACTTTTATTTTTCATACCTTGATATGAGACCCACAGAGGCTATAGTTTTCGAAAGATGTGAACAATGTTTCCCTCAGGTATGTGAAGGAAGAGAGGTATGAAATTGGAGGATATGGTCCCCTTCTCTCAGGCTCTGACAGGCCTCCTTCCTGGTCTGAAACCCATAAGGTACCTCTGCCAAAAGGAAAGACAAAACTTGCTGAGCCATTTTATTGCCTTCTGTGTGTTGGAAATAGGGGTAGTGGTTAATGTGGCTGAGTGTGAAAACTCCTGGGATAGTCATCTTTGTATTATTTCCACTAGTGCCCACCACAGTGCCTGAAATGCAGTGGTTTAGTTGTGTATTGAATGAAAGTATTAACAATTGTGTTAATAATCAAAGTCAAAGAGAACTCAGGTCATAGGAGGTCATATGTTGATACCAGCTCACTTCTGATGACTGTTAACTGTGTAAAAGACCCAGACCTTAGCCATGGTTGTTACCCTTCCTGGACATGTCCCTAGCCCAGTAACCCAATATGGATGTAACCCAATATGGAACAGTACAGGAATAATCTGCAGACCATTACAAGAACATAGCTGCATTCTGCAGGCCCATGCCATCCAGTCCTGCACTTCTGGACTGGCGTGGCTTTCCATGGCAAAAGGTTGTCACCTACTATCTTGGGAATCTTTTAAAGAAGGACATGCATGTATATGGAGCATAGTTTTTCAAGTAGTCCTCAAGACTTTCTCCATCAGAATCACCTTAGTGCCTTTTAAAAACGTAGATACTTGATTCTTGTCCAAGATTTACTGAATTGGAATCCTTTGGTCCTGAGATCCAAATGATTCTCATGTACCCCATTTGAGAACCCAGGACTAAGTAGTATATTTCAAGCTATTTGGACTCTGAGAAATAAGTTTAATAAAACCAATATTTGGACTTACTAGGGCAGTGTAATCTTACACTTTCTATTTTTTTTTTTCTGCTTAATTTTCTGGCTGTGACCCAGTAATTTCATTTTATGACTTACAAATGCTGAATTAGGGAACTGGATTAGATGACTTTTAATATGTTTCAACATTAAGATTCCACAACAACTGGAAAGAATTGCACAGCATAAAGAAAATAAAGTTTTATCTTTTCTTCCTCTTTCTTCAGATTCTAGCCAACATAAAGATTGTCAAAATTCATAGAAAGACACAGATGACATTTCTGGGCTTTACTCTCTTCTCTTCCACTAAGCTGTGTGACTTTGAATAGTCAAAATCTTTCAACTTCAGTTTTTATTACCTATAACATGGAGCTAACACTTTCTCTTTATGTCTCATGAAATTTCTCAAATGAAATTAAAACTATGAGAAAGCCCTGTGATCTCTAAATGCATACACTAACATAAGATGATTTGTTTTACACTAATTATACTTGGAAACCTAAAATTATACATTGAGGCACATATCTTGCTGCACCTGGTGCTTTCTGGCCACAACGTCCACTCTCCTGATCCCTGGTGGATGGCCATTAGAGAAAACGATACTGGAGAAACCATGTTAATGTTTAAGCAGATGTTCGATTCTGGCTCTGACATTGTATCTTGGTTGCTTTCATGCAGCAGAAAACGGAGTACTTCTTGGAGAAGAATTCAGTTCTAAGAATCTGGTTCTACAGTTTTATAATCAAACCACCCTTGGTCTGATAAAGAGGATAGGTACTCTGAACCCTGGGAACAAGTCTTCTAATATTTTCTGAGTCTTCATTGCAGGTGCTGCTGTCCAGGTGCCAGCTAGTCAAGCTCTTACTTGGATCCTGGAAAGCAGTAGCTCTTGCCTAGCCTCACCCTTGAAAAGTCCTTACCACAATTCGCACACAGATCTACCCCATCCATTGTCTCATAGAGGATGATCAACCACTTAATGTTCTCTGAAGAAAAGTCATCTGGCCGGGTGTAGTGGCTCACACCTGTAATCTCAACACTTTGGGAAGCCAAGACAGGTGGATTACTTGAGGTTCAAGACCAGCCTGGCCAACATAGTGAAACCCCATCTCTACTAAAAACATAAAAATTAGCTGGGTGTGGTGGTGCACACATGTAGTCCCAGCTACACGGAAGGCTGAGGCAGGAGAATTCGCTTGAACCCACGAGGCGGAGGTTGCAGTGAGCTGAGATTGCACTACTGCACTCCATCCTGGGCAGCAGAGCAAGATTCCATCTCAAATAGAAAAGTCATCAACAGTTTCATCTCTAGTCCTTCTCCTATCCTCATACTCAGTGAACAAATCTCCAATCCGCACTTGGATTTTCATTCTCACATAGCTTGCAAAGAGGAAGTTCCCACTGTGGATTACTAAATATACTTACAGATACTAATTAGGTTTATCTCCTAAAAATGTGGCATCACCTTATCTTTTCTCACCCTCCAATTAAAAATGTTCAGCAGTGTTTGCCTACAGTGTATATCTAAAGCTAGGCACTAAAAGTGTGCATGCGGGTATGTGTGTATGTACACAATATTCAATATATTATTTTTACAACTTTTAGTATGCCTAAAATGTACTTCTAGCATGTCTTCTGTAACATTACTGTTAGTCTTCTACAGGATGTCAGCCATCACTTCATTATGTTACTTAATTTTGGGCGGAGTGGCTAATGAATTGAGAAAATGAAATAAGAGCTATGCATTTTGAAAAGAAGACAAAATTATCATTGTTTTGCTATTGATCTGACTGTATATGTGAAAAAGCTAAAGAAATTTATTGAATTTTATTAAAAACAATAAGGATTCAAGAAATCCTGAATGATTATAAAGTTAAAAATGTTAAATGAATAGCTTTTTTTATTCTACATAATATTGACTCATTTATGTGTTTAAATATAAGCACATGTTCATCTATTGTTAGTGTAATTAAAAACACCTTGAAAATAAAATAATGGCTCTAAAACACAAATCATCTTTATATATGAAAACAATAACCAGATAAAATATAGTGAAAAAACAAATTTCATTCACAGTTGTGGTAATTTTTTTTTAAAGAGTAAGATACTCAGAAGTAAACTTAAGAAATGTGTAAGATCTTTATGAAGAAAACTTAAAGATTGTACTGGGGGTCATTCAATAAGATTTCGATACATGGAAAAATATATCTTGTCACACTCCTGCACTCCAGCCTGGGTGACAGAGTGAGGGGAGAGACCCTGCCTCAAGAAAAAAAGAAAAAGGAAGATATATTTTGATAGGAATATGTCCCCGCAACAATACAAGCAAGGGTAAAAAAATGTTAACTGGTAAAAATATTTGTAACAGGTAAAATAGCTCAAGGGCTAATTTCTGACTATTTGGAATCCTTTTTAAAACCAGGAACTAACAACCAAAGAAAAACTGGTAAAGGAATGAACAGATATTTCATTGAATAATTATAAGTAGTCAATATACGCATCCAAAAATGCTCATCTATACTCAGAATTTAAGAAATGTTAATTTTTAAAAATGGGATATTTTTAGTGATAGATATATGTACAAAGATGAAATCGTTTGGTAACAATGTCCATTGTTGAAGAAGTGTGGTAAAAATATGTATTTATTAGAGCATATTTAAATCATTTCAAAACATTAGAAAATTATTAAAATATATTCTATTCATATAATTTATATGGACAACCCTTCCAAAATATGCTTTGGATATATTTTCAAGAAAAAAATATTGTTGCTGGTATATTTTTAAGTACAAAAAGTGGAATATGAAATTATCTACTTAATATGCAGTCCGTGTAGAAATAATATATTTGTGTACAGGAAAGATCCTCAAAGCAAATAATCAGTTATGCCCAATTTTTTTTTTTTTTTTGAGACAGAGGGTCTCACTCTGTAGCCCAGGCTGGAGTGCAGTGGTGCAATCTCGGCTCACGGCAACCTCTGCCACCTCAGCCTCCCAATCCCGAGTAGCTGGGACTATAGGCATGCATCACCATGCCTGGCTAATTTTATGTATTTATGTATGTATGTATTTTTGGTAGAGACAAAGTTTCTCCACATTGGCCAGTCTGGTCTCGAACTCCTGAGCTCAAATGATCCACCTGGCTTGGCCTCCCAAAGTGCTGGGATTACAGGCATGAGCTACCATGTCCAGCCAGTTATGCCCTTTTGCTTTATATTTTTCATTTTTCAAATTTTCTGTGTTGACCAGTCAGAAAAAAAAAACAGTGAAAATTAATTTAAAAAAAAAGAGACCTCATGTGATCCTGTAAGCATTGGTGAAACGGCAGCATACTCTGTACTCTGATAGGGCTTGGATATCATCCATACCAATGAGTATAGAGAAATACTTTGTTCTTTTAATGCCATATTAGCAAAACAGAGTCCATATGGATGACTATTTAAGTTGTTTCTAAGCTTCTGCTCTTATCAGTAATGGTGAAATAAATCATTTGTACCTTTCCCATTTCACATGTATATAACTCTTATCTGTAGAATACATTCCTAGAAGTGGAATTTCTGGGTCAAAAGATTTTTGTCTTTGTAACTTTGATATACATTGCCAAATGACCTTTCATAGAATTTGATCTATCAGACACTCATAAGTAATGTAGAATAATGGCTACACCCTCACCAACACTGTTATCAAACTCTTAAGATGAGGCTGAATATCTTTTCTTCAGAGACATTTGTATTTCTTTTGCTGGGAATTGTCTGTTCATATCTTTCTGTCTTTATATGTTAAGGAAACTATCACTTTTTTCTGGAGATTAGTTGCAAATTCTTGACCCACGTTGTTATTTGTCTTTTGACTTTATGATTTTTGCCTTGCAGAAAATTTTGAAGAATTTATATTGTTAAATTTTATTGCATTTGTATTTTTTTTTTTTTTTTTTTTTTTGAGATGGAGTCTCACTTTGTTGTCCAGGCTGGAGTGCAGTGGTGCGATCTCGGCTCACTGCAACCTCTGCCTACTGGGTTCAAATGATTCTCCTGCTTCAGCCTCCCAAGAGATGGGATTACAGGCACATGCCACCATGCCCAGCTACGTTTTGTGTTTTTGGTAGAGGCAGGGTTTTGCCATGTTGGCCAGGTTCATCTCGAACTCTTGACCTCAGGTGATCCACCTACCACAGACTCCCAATGTGCTAGGATTACTAGCAGCCACCATGCCCAGCCTGCATTTGTATTCTTATACATTCTGTCTTTGAGATTATAAAATAATTCTTCCATACTTTCTTTTTGGTCAGAATTTAAATGTTTTATTTATTTTATTTTATTTTGTTTTAAGAGATGAGGTCTCACTCTGTTGCCCAGGCTGGAGTGCAATGGTGAGATCATAGCTCACTGTAATTTCCAATTCCTGGGCTCAAGTGATCCTCCCACCTCAGCCTCCCTAGTAGTTGAGACTACAGGTATCCACCATCATGTTTGGCTAATTAAAAAAAATTTTTGTAGGGACGAGGTCTCACTGTGTTGCTCAAGCTTATCTTGAACTCCTGGGTTCAAGTGATCCTCCCACCTCAGCCTCCCTAGTAGCTATGATTACAGACATGTACCACTACACCTGGCTATTTTTTGTATTTTTTTACAGAAACAGGAGTTTCACTGTATCGCCCAGGCTGGTCTCGAACTCCTGGCCTCAATCCTCCCACTTCAGCCTCCTAAAGTGCTGGGGTTACAAGCATAAGCCACTGTGCCCAGCCTAAAACTTAAATTTTTGAGGTGTGGAATCTAAATTTGTTTTTCTAGGTGCTTGCCAGTTGATGTAACTCAATTTATTGAATAATATTTATTTTCCTCTACTAATTTAAGATACCACCTTTATCATATAATAAATTCTAAATGTGTTTATTTGGGGAATTTCTATTCTGTTTCACAGAATTGTCTGTCACTTCATTTGCCAGTACCATTGTGTTTCATTTTTTATAGATTTATAATATATTTTAATGTCATAAGGCTTTTCTACATTCATTATTCTTTAATTTTTTTTCCTATTTTTGCTTATGTAGGTCATTTTTAAAAATTACCTTGTTAGATTGTGTTAAATTTATAGATTAAGAACAATTGACATCTTTATAACATTTATTCTTTCTATAAAAGAATATGGTATGCCTTGTGCAAGTATTCTTTTGTGTCATAAGTATTTTAAAGTTTTCTTTATGTAGATCTTATGCATTTCTTATATTGCTAGGCATTTTGTCTTATTTTGGTTGCCATTATAATTGAGTATATCTTGCATTAAATCTAACTGGTTGTTGTTTGTATATGAGAGCTATTTTAATTATGTACCTGGCCAGTTTACTAAATTTGCTTATTGTGCGATTACCTTGCATTTTCCAGGCATACACTGATTTTGCAAATAGTTGTAATTTTACCTCCTTCTTCCCAATTTTTAAACTGTATTTTATTTTCTCTTTTTTAGTTGCATTGCATGTATATGTAGGTATTAGTTCTTTTCTTTTTCTCTTTTATAATTTATTATTACTGCTTTTGTCTTAGTTCTTTCCTCCTGTTTTTGTTTGGTTTCTTGTTCTTCAACTTTTTCAGTTGGATGTTAATTTCATTCTGACCATTGCTTTAGTTTTATCCCAGGGCTCATGATATTTAGATTTGTTGTTACAAGTGATTTTCTAGATACTTTGAAATTTCAGTTTAGATTTCTTTTTAAAATTATTTATTATTATACTTTAAGTTCTGGGATACATGTGCAGAACATGCAGGTTTGTTACATAGGTATGGTGGTTTGCTGTACCCATCAACCCATCATCTACATTAGGTATTTCTCCTACTGCTTTCCCTCCCTTAGCTCCCACCCCACAACAGGCCCTGGTGTGTAATGTCCCCCTCCTTGTGTCCAGGTGTTCTCATTGTTCAACCCCCACTGAGTGAGAACATGAAGTATTTTGTTTTCTGTTCTTGTGTTAGTTTGCTGAGAATGATGGTTTCCAGCTTCTTCCATGTCCCTGCAAAGGATACAAGCTCATCCTTTTTTATGACTGCATAGTATTACATGGCATATATGTGCCACATTTTCTTTATCCTGTCTATCACTGATGAGCATTAGGGTTGGTTCCAAGTCTTTGCTGTTGTGAACAGTGCTGCAGTAAACATATGTGTGCATGTGTCTTTATAGTAGAGAATTATTTATAATCCTTTGGGTGTATACCCAGTAATGGGATTGCTGGGTCAAATGGTATTTCTGGTTATAGATCCTTGAGGAATCACCACACTGTCTTCCACAAGGGTTGAACTAATTTACACTCTCACCAACAGTGTAAAAGTGTTCCTATTTCTCCACATCCTCTCTGGCATCTGTTGTTTCCTTTTTTTTTTTGAGTCGGAGTCTCGCTCTATTGCCCAGACTGGAGTGGAGTGCAGTGGCATGATCTTGGCTCACTGCAAGCTCTGCCTCCCAGGTTCAAGTGATTCTCCTGCCTCAGCCTTCTGAGTAGCTGACATTACAGGCACCTGCCACCACGTCCAGCTAATTTTTTTCTTTTTAGTAGAGACATGGTTTCACCATGTTGGTCAGGCTGGTCTCAAACTCCTGACCTTGTGATCCACCCGCCTTGGCCTCCCAAAGTGCTGGGA
>CAUYQU010061611.1:0-11821 GCA_963574635.1 Cheracebus regulus
TGGGATTACAGGCATGAGCCACCACGCCCGGCCATCACATTACCTTTAAACAATATCAGTTGGGTTGATGCTAACTTAATTGGAATAGTATATAGAAAATGTGCTTCAACATAGCTTAATTTGCTCCACCCTCTTTTGTTTTCTTATTGTCATATAAATGACCCCTGTGTATACGGTGTGCCCAACACAACAATTTACAATTATTACATTATGCAGTCAACTTTTAAATCAGAAAAAAATCCTATGAAGTAAAAAACACATTTATTTTATGTTTATCAATATAGTTTTCTTTACCATTGCATTTTTTTTTTTTTTTTGAGGCAGGCTTGCTGTGTCACCTAGGCTGGAATGCAGTGGCATGATCTTGGCCCAGTGCAACCTCTGCCTTCCAGGTTTAAGAGATTCTTATGCCTCAGCATCCCTGGGATTACAAGCATGCACCACCACCATGCCCAGCTAATTTTTTCTTTTTGTATTTTTAGTAAAGATGAGGTTTCACCATGTTGGCCAGGCTGGTCTCAAACTCCTGACCTCAGGTGTTCCACTCACCTTGTCATCCCAAAGTGCTAGGATAACGGGCATGACTCACTGTGCCCGGCCTACCAGTGCTTTTAACATCTTCATGTATATTTAAGTTACTCTTCAGTGTCCTTTCATTCCAGTCTGAAGAACTTCCTTTCATATTTCTTGTAGTGCAGGTCTTCCAGCAACAAATTCTCTGAGGTTTTTGTTTCCCTGGGAATGTTATCATGTTAATTTTAAAGGGCAGTTTTGTTACCCATAAAATTTTGGGTTGGCATTTTCCCCCCAGCACTTTATGTATGCCTTTCTCTTCTAGCTTTCATGGTGTCTGATGAAAAGTGAGCTCCCAATCTTGTATAGGATCCTTTAACGTGATGAATCATTGTACTCTTGCTGTTTCAAGATTCTTTTTGGTTTTTGACAGTTTGACTATGATACATGTAGGTGTGGATCTCTTTGAGTTTATTCTACTTTGAGTTTATCAATCTTCTTGAATAGGCAGGAAATTTAAGGCATTTTTGACCTTGATTTCTTTAGATATTCTCTTTGCTTCTTTCTCCTTTTCTTCTGGGACTCCCAGTACATGTATACTGATACATTAATTGTGTCCCATAAATCTCTGAGGCTCTGGGTTTTTGGGTTTTTTTTTTTTTTTTTCCATTTTTCTTTCTGTTCTTCACACTGGATAATCTCAACTGACCTATCTTCAAATCTGCAGACTATTTCTTCAGCTAGCTCAAATCTACTGTGGAGCCCAGCTAATGTATTTTTTCATTTTGGGTACTGTACTTCTCATCTCAAAAATTTTTATTTCCTATTTTATCATTTCTATCCCTCTATTGACATTTTGTTTAGTGAAACATAGTTGCCATACTGTCCTTTATTTCTTCACACTTCATTTCTTTGAGTTCTTGAACGTATTTACAACAGGTCATTTAAGGTTGCCGTGTAGTAAGTTCAACATTTAGGCTCTCTCCTGGACGTTTCTATTGGCTTATTTTTATTCTGTGAATGAACCACACTTTCATGTTTCATTACATACCTTATAACTTTTTGTTGAAAACTGACATCTTAGATAAAATTATGTGGAAAATCTGGAAATGAGATTCCTTCTCCTTCCTCAGGACAACAATCTGGACTTTTCCCCTTTTATACTCTTCACAATAGTTAACTATCTGCTCAATGTCTATCTATCCCATTTGGTGTTAAGGTTCGTAAAGGTCAAAGACTGTTTCATTATCACTGTAAGTACATGCATCTTTATCACATGGAGTACTATTTGTTATTTTTGGAATGTCTGATAATTTTGACTCTGAAGTTAATAGCTTATCATCATTAAAAGATATATTGAGAAACTTACTGAAAGAAGGTGATGTTTGTGAAGTGGATAATCAGAACACTGGTCATCTAGATCAATCTTATCTACATTCAGGGCCACTAGTTACATATGAAGACTCAACATATCTAATAGTCTGATACACTGTAAGAGACCAGAATTTCCAAAGAAAACCAAATCAAGAACAAGATAATTAATAAACATACATACATTTAATGTCAAAAAAAACTTATTAAAAGATGGTTTAAAAGAAAAGAATAAGTAGCTTAAATCAGTGTTTACCCTGATATCAGTGTTTACCCTGTAGATTAATGTGAAAGCTTTAGTGCACTTAAACACTAAAGGGCACTTAAACAGCTAGTATACTAACAATACCTTTTAAAACAACAATGCTTTCAAACAACATGGTTTACTAGTCTCTGCTCTTCCTTGTCTTACACACTTCTTAGTATTTTCCATATATCACAGGATTCATTTACAGAACAAATTTCATTGAACGTATTATTGGGGATAAGGCTGAAAAGATGACTAAGTGGCTTTGTAAAGGGAAATTGAGGTCTATCCAATGCAAGTCAAATAATCAATATCTAAACATATGCATTTTTATCTTCACTAATTCATTATTATTAAATTATTTAAGGAAAAGGTAGTTCTAAACTGATGAGGAGATGTTAAAGCATACAATGCCAACATTGATCTCCTAGATGTCTAATCTCACTCTGCTACGTCTTGTCACTTCACCCATCGTCACATGCATAAGTCATTATGGCCTTCATATACACAGATATTAAAGCATTATACTGAAAAATCAAGTAATCAAATTTTCATATATACAAACAGAGAAAAAAGAATTATGCTGAAAAATCAAGTAATGACTTCAAAAGATTTATTTTCTCATTTGCACCAATTTTATTCCTCTTCTAAGTTTTTTACTTACTGACAAATCTCTAAAGCACTTGTCAATCCTTTTTTGGAACAAGACTGAACACAAATATTATAATATATACAAATATTCCTCCATTACCTACAGAAAATTGCCTTACACAGATCAGCTAACTTGGATTTTTAATAATAATCTTTGTATTATGTAAATTAATCTTTTGACATTTTATTATAGATGCACTGATGGTGTTGATTTAGTTTCCATTCAAAAATCAAGGATTTCATTACCCTATAAAACATATCCAGAGTTCAAAGTATTTAAGGGGGGTTAAACAAAATGCAAACATTTAATGCAACATTAAGCATGTGAAATAAAAACTTGATTGCCTAAAGAAAGCATGCTATGCTGTTGCCCTGGTGACAGGTTAAAAAAGGACTGTAAGCTGAATAGCTGTATGATATGAAATTAAAATGTTTCACATTGAACAATCCAAAATGAATTGGGAAAGGTTAGAGTAGAGGAGAGAGAAATCAATTCTCCAATGGCAATGGTGAATGGGAAAGAAGTATGAATAGGATTTGCCAGTGGGGTGCAACAGCTGCCAAATATCCTGCAGCCAAAGAATTACAATAATCCTGATGAAGTGTGCAGGCTTCTGGAATCATTGTAGGGAACAGAGAAATTCTCCGGCAATAATCAGGCTATTCTGCCTTCTATTCAGCTCTTACAGTAGGATCAAATAAAAATATTTTACAATATAATAGTTAGCAAAAATATGTAAATATGCCATCTTATCCATTCAATATCTTATACTTCATCTCACAAAGATTTCTAAACCATCTTAAACAGTCAAATTAAGTAACTGAAAATATCATAACAGAGATAGCAAAAAGTGAGGCAAGCTTAAATGATAATGATTGAGTTAATGTTTTCTTCCATCTTGCTGCTTTTAGGGGATTTATTTGCTCAGATGAAAGTAGATATTTTCAAAGACAAAGAGTGTACATCTATGTATGTTTGTAAATATACACTTAAAGTGCTGTTTTTTATTATACAGTCAGGTATTATATCAACTTCATTGTTACAGTGAAGTAGCTTATCTGAGAGTATGAAATGAGTTATGAAATAAAGATGTGTTGTATTTTCATTGATGTATACATGTGTTATAATTTCACATGTTCTTTTCATTCAGAAGACATTTTAGTAAAAGAGCCAATACGCAGCCATACAACAATACTTGCTTTTCCTTGGGAATAATTTTCACATGGTTATCTTTTTCTATATTTCTCTCCCAACTCATCTGTCAATGGTTAAGATATTTTTAAAACCTTAAACTTTTATCATCTAATTGAAAATTTAATAACAGGTGAATAAATTCTATATATGAAACCAGGAAAGGCCAAGAAAAATAAACAGGTAATTATCTCTGCTAGGCAGAAATCACTAAAAAATTGATTCTCCATTTTATCAGAAAGCCAAATGAGGAAAGATAATACAATACAAATGCAGACACAATGACTGCACATAAAGAGAACTCAAGTGAAAGTAATTTCCCATTATGCTACTGAGGCTGAAAGAGTTAAACTGACATCCTTTTATGCTACTGTGGCAGAAAGAGTTAAACTGACACCAGGCTGTGTAGCCAGTTGAGATACTTGATGTGTTCTACTAAGACTGAGCACAAAGTACACTGATTAAATATAGTCAAAGTCATCCTCCACAGAAGGGAGTGCTTTATTTTAACCTTTCAGGCTGAAGTATTTCCATCAATATTATAGGCCATAGTAAAGTTGTTTCTTTTTCTGAGTCTTTAACCCCTGCTCAAATAACAAGAAAGAAATTATGAGGATAAAGTAGAAACCAGAAAGTGGCCAGGTGCTGTGGCTCACGCCTGTAATTTCAGCACTTTGGGAACCCAAAGCAGGTGGATGCCCTGAGAACAGGAGTTTGAGACCAGCCAGGCCAACATGGCAAAACCCTGTCTCTACTAAAAATACAAAAATTAGCTGGGTGTGGTGGTGCACGCCTGTAATCCCAGCTACTTGGGTGGCTGAGCCTGCAGTGAGCTAAGATCACATGGCCATACTCCAGCCTGGATGACAGAATGAGACTTCATCTCATAAAAGGGAACCAGGAAGTAAAAGCTGTGACTTTTTGCAATTCAAATAGCTTCAGAGCTGAAAACGGCCTCAGTAATCATCCAATTCAACACTGCCATTTTTCAGAAGAGAAAACTGAATTAAAAGCTGAAGCACTTTGCACAAAGGCCTGTAGCACCTGGAAACATGGCAGTGGAGCTGGATCCAGATCCTGACTCCTGACACCTTGCTCAGTGCTTGTCCCATCCACTGCACCACGCCAACTGCTCTATCAATTTAATGCCATATGAGGAAGCCGAAAGAACCAAAGGTGACTCTAGTTTTCCTATCCTGAATCACTGAAAAGAGGAAATGCCATAAAAGCCATACAGAATTCAGTGTATGCATTTCCAGTATTTAAGGGACGTGGAGTACACATTTCACCCTGCAATGTCAGTGATCACTAGTATAACAAAACCTAATATAAATTCATTCTCCAGATTTGTCATTCTAGCAGAGCAAGATTTCCCATCATATGTTAATGACTAAAAGATATTAACATTGTACAGTCTTTGAAAACCACTTTTTCAAAGACTATAATGTATTTTTAAAAAAGACAGCCTTTTAAGTAGAATGGCCCATTTTCTGGTAAAGTCAAAATAAGACTAGACTATGTGTATACACAGAAAAAGGCCAGTCCTCAAAAAAGATGCTGGTATTTGTAATCTCCAGTTTCTCCCTTCCATTCTTTCCTGAACTCCCACCAATCCAAATTTAAGCCCCGCTTTCCAAGTACATCCCCTAAAACTCCTCTAGTAAGGTCCCCTGTGACTTCCACATTGTTCAAAGGTCAGCAGTCATTCTTTACCCCATTTGACACACTGCAGTTGAACACTCCTTTCTCCCTGCTGCCCTTTCTTCATTTGGCTCCCCAAATCTCACACGGGCCTAGTTTTCCGCCTGTCTCCTTCTCAAGACTCCTTTGTTGAATCCTTCTCATCTTTCCAGCTTTCTCATATTGAAGCGTCTCAGGGTTCAGGCCTAGGACCCTATCCTCTCTGGCATCAAGCTTCCCCTTTTACTCCTTTATAGTAAGATCTTCTTGCAGGCAGGAAGATCTTGTTAGTACATATGTTGTCCAAGCTCTTCTTTGCTCAAAACCTTGCAGTGGCTCCCCACTTCACTCATTGTAAGAGCAGAAGTCCTGTTGGGAGCCCATCTGACATAACGATATCCCCTATTCCACAGCTTGCTTACTCCTCTCCAACTGCATTCAGCAGACTAACATACTGAGCCTCATCCTTCGTGCCTTCTGAACCTCTCATTCTATGTGAGATGAAAACTGTGTTGATTTCAATCAGGGTTTCCATTACCTACACCCAAACATCCCAAGTGAGTTAGGAGGTAACATAACTGCCCCTCTAGAAACAAGAGAAAAGTTACTATAATGGGGCATGCCTGTAGTCCCAGCTACTCAGAAGGCTGAGGTGGGAGGACTACTTGAGCCCAGGAGTCTGGGGCTGCAATGAGCTATGTTCATCCTACTGCACTCCAGACTGGGCAACATAATGAGACTCTGTCTCTAATAAAAAATAAAAAATATAAAAAAAGCAGGGATATTCAAGTCAAAAAATGAAAGTGATTCCACTGATTACCCATAAGAAAAAATAAAGTCAGATCTTAATCTCGTATTATCATACATACTAAATTTGAAACGTGAGATATCATTGTAATAAAGGAAATCTCTAAAAGAATAGAAATAAAAATATAATTAAATATTTAATAAAATCTTAGGTAGAAGACTTTGCTTAAGCATAAAAGCAAAATAAAAACCTACAAAGAAATAAAGTAAATAACATTAAAAACAAACTTTAATGGTGTCCCATTTGCTGGAATATAACATAAAACATCTCATTATTTACTTCACTGAAGATAACTAGACCCCGATTTTTTCTTTCTTGTCATATTTATGTATAGCTATTCATTTAAATAAGTAAAAATATGACTTCTTATTCTTGATAGTTTCCTTTTGGCTTATTCATAAAACATTTACTTAGTTGAGTCCTACAATATATTATAGGATTCTTTTTAAAAATTTCTTTATAACAAATGAGGTAAAGAATCTGGGTGTTGAAACATAATTATAAAATAACAATGATTCTCATATAAAAAAAGAATATAGATTATTCTCATTTTACAGGTAAGCTTAAAGTAAGATACCTAAGGTCATATTGCTAATAAGTGGTAGAGTTATGACTAAAATCTAGATTTGTAACTCTGAATTCTAGTTTTTCCACCATATCACCAAATGTATTCACATGTTTATACATATTATATGCTTTGGTTCTAGGTCCCCACCTAAATCTCATGTTGAATTGAAATCCCCAGTTTTGGGGGAGGGAACTGGTGCAAGGTTACTGGATTATGTGGGCAGATTTCCCCCTTGCTGTTCTTGTGACAGTGAGTGAATTATCACAAAAAGATCTGGTTGTTTGAAAGTGTGTAGCACCTCCCCTTTTGTGCACTCTCTCTCCCCTGCCAGCCATGTGAAGATGTGCCTGCTTTCCCTTCACTTTCTGCCATAATTGTAAGTTTCCTGAGTCCTCTCCAGCCATGCAGAACTGCGAGTCAATTAAACCTCTTTTTTAATAAACTACCCAGTCTCAGGTATGCCTTTACAGAAATTTAAGAATGGACTAAGACAACATACCTATTTACATAGATGCAGGGGTGTGTGTTCATGTGTGCAAGTGCACCCACGTGAATGAGGAAGGTAGTGGGGAGAGGGAGAGAGAATATATACACAATTTGAGTGTATTTCTGTCTTGCCAACCTTCAAATTATAAACAAATACTAATTTTGGGGGATTAGGCTAGAATGTTTTATAAACACAGCAAGCTTCCAAATCACAAAGAAGAAACCCACTTCATAATATACATATAAGTGAATTCCAAATGGATTAAAGAGGTAAATGTTGTAGGCTTTTCTAATTGTTTGCTTTAAAATAAGTGATGAGAATTCTAAACATATCCTCCATATCTTCTATGGAATGGCAAAATGGGTGAAGAAGAAAACAAACACAAGTCAACAAAATGTAATGAGTTTACTATATATCTGCAATGAAAGATGAGTTTATAAGATGCACAGGGTCAACATTTCTTTTCAAACATATTAAAATATATTTAACATATGAAAACAGATAATGCTGTCCATGGCCACTTCAGCATGGCTCAATCCTGAGAACTGACCTCTAAAAGGTAGTCAAAGGCTTACTCTGAGCCATGCCCCCTGCCTGAGTCTTAAAATCTGCAAAGTAACAGGAATGCAAAGTGGCCCTCTTCTAGGGAAGGAAAACTTGATCACTAGATACTCCACTACCAAGAAAGTTGGCAGACTCAGCTCTAGAAATGGTGATCATTACAATGATAAGGCAAATAACTCAGCAGAAAGTAATAACTATGAAGTTAGGAAGACGGAATGACAGAGAAGAAGGAAGGATAAAGGACAATCTGTCCAGCTACAAAAACCTAACAAAAGGAAGGAATAGATGAAGAAATAACAATCGGGAAAGGAGGAAGTAAAGAAGTTGAGAGAGGGCAGAACAGCATCTTCACTAGTGTCTGAGATGTCTGGGATGACAGGTGGGGGGAACTTGAGCCAGGATAAGTTACTCTGATTCTCAAGAAAACTGAATCTAGATCCAAGAACAACATTTGGATCTAAGGAAAACAGACATTTTGAGCAAAAATAAAGATTATTAAAAATTATTAAAATGTTACCTTTACTATTTTTTCTTCCAATCATTACCAGATAGTGAAACAAATTATTATATTAAACTACAATGTCGACAAAATCATTTTAGTTTAGAAAAGCAAAGTGAATGTTTAATATAAATAGCTTTTAATGATTCATTTCTATCCATACAAGTGTTTAAGAATAATTATTAAAAAGAAACCTTCATCTTAAGTCAGTAAAAAATGGAGTTCATCAAATTTATTTTCTGGTCATCCCAGGAAAAATTGCTATTGTTTCTGACATTAACTTTTCTTTTTTTCTAAAATGTACTGTTATCATTTTACTATCCAAATACTAGGGATATGTATTATTAATGTGTTTTTCCAAGTCATAAATGATGAAAGAGTGAAGCCCATAGAGAAATTGGGAAAATAAGATCAGCAGCCAAAAAAAGCAACACAAAGGAAGGGCTGTGGGCTACTGGTTTGGAAGGAAAAACATTTCATGAACACACCCATGACAAAGCAATACAGAGCCACACCTGGAGGGTGACTCTTCAACTCCATTCCTGAGCCAATAATGAAAACATGACTCTGAAGCCAAAATGCGAAGGTTCAAACACCCTACATCAGCTTTCATGATGTAGGTGTCAAGGACCTCCTCAGTAAGCAAGCCAGAAACATAGCTTCACTTAGCCAAACAAGATCATGCTTTGTTAAGAAGAACAGTATATTTGCTAAATGTTAGAGCTCTCTGCTGTTATAGGTTGTAGCGATTTTACAATAAACTGATAATACTAAATAAGTGATAACTTTTTTAAAACAGAAAATAAACTCACCAAAAATGAACAATTGCTTGTTGTATAGAAAATAAATGTACAATTATCTGGATAAGCAAACTTGCAGCCTATATATTTCATAAATACATATTTTGTTTCTAATTTCTAAAAGATAGTGAGTTCAAAAACAACATACTTAAATTTTTTAATGTAGCAATTATCACATTTACAATTTTAGCTAGAAATTAGCAGAAGACAAACATAAAGTAAGATTGCTTCTTAATCTCCACTTTATAAAGCAATTGCCCTAAATTTTTCAACAATCTCTAAGGAATGTTAGTGTTTGAACTATCCGTAACACTACATATCATAGTATACTCTGTGTTTCCCAAAAGCATTCATTGGAATATTAATATCTCAAAGAGTTTTTAGTAAAAAGGTTTTCACAAGAAAAAGAGTTTAGGTAAGAGTGCAACTGTATCCAGCTCTTAGAGTTTACCAATGCATTTAGTACACAGGCATACCTCATTTCCTTCACTGAAATCTTGAACACCTCAAAGTCATCCATGAGGATTGGAATCTAGTTCTTCCAAAATCCTATTAATGTTTATCTTTTATTTTCTCCCATTGAAGCACAAATGTTCTTAATGGGATCTAGAATGGTGAATCCGTCCCAGAAAGTTTTCAATTTGCTTTGTCCAGATCCATCATAGGAATCACTATCTATGGCAGCTATCACCTCGTAAAATTATTTCTTAAATAATAAGACTTGAAGATCAAAATGACTCCCTAATCCATGAGCTACAGAATGAACGCTGTGTTAGCAGGCACGAAAACAACACTAATCTCCTTGTGCAACCCCATCAGAGCTCTTGGGTAACCAGGTGTACTATCAATGAGCAGCAATCATTTGAAAAAAATTTTTTTTCTGAGAAGTAGGTCTCAACACTAGGGTCAAAATAATCAGAATAATGAGGTAAACGGACATTTTGTCACCCAGGTTTTGTTGTTCCATTCCTAGCACACAGGCAGAGCAGATTTAGTATAATTCTTAAAGGCCCTAGGGTTTTTGGAATGGTAAATGGGCATTGGCTTCTACTTCAAGTCATCAATTGCTTTAGCCCCTACCGAGAGAGACAGCCGCCACTCTGAAGCTCTGAAGCCAGGCACTGACTTTTCCTCTCTAGCTATGAAAATCCAAGATGGCGTCTTCTTTCAATAGAAGGCTGTCTTATCAACATGGAAAATCTGCTGTTTAGTGTAGCCACCTTCATCGATGATCCTAGTGAAATCTTCTGTATAACTTGCTGTAGCTTCTACATGAGCACTTGCAGCTTCCCCTCCACTTTGATGTTATGAGGACAGCTTCTTTCCTTACATCTCATGTACCAAGCTCTACTAGCTTTAAGCTTTTCTTCCGAAGCTTCCTCACTTCTCTCAGCCTTCACAGAATTGAAGAAGTTAGGACCTTGCTTTAGATTAGGTTTTCACTTCAGGGAATGTTGTGGCTGGTTTAATCTTCTCTCCAGACTTATACAGCTTTTTCCATATCAGCAATCTGTTTCACTTTCTTATTTGTGTGTTCACTGGAACAGCACTTTAATTTCCTTCAAGAACTTTTCCTTTGCATTTGCAACTTGGCTAACCATTTGGCACAAAAGGCTTAGCATGTCTTGGCTTTCAACATGCCTTCTTCACTAAGCTTAATCATTTCTACCTTTTGATTTAAAGTGAAAGATGTGCTACTTATTCCTTTCACTTGAACATTTACAGGCCACTGTAAGGTTATTAATTAGTCTAACTTCAACATATTGTATCTCAGGGAATAGAGAGACCCAAGGAGAGCAAGAGAGACTGGAAATGGCTAGGTCAGTGAATCAGTCAGAACACATAAAACATTTGTCAATTAAGTTCACCATCTTACATGTGCAAGGTTTGTGGCACCCCAAAACAATTACAATTGGAACATCAAAGATCACTAATCCCAGATCAGCAAAACAGATTATGATAATAATGACCAATCTGAAATGTTGTGAGAATTACCAAAATGTGACACAGAGACACTTAGTGAACACATGCTGTTGAAAAAGCAGCACAGAACAACTTGCTCAATGCAGGGTTGCAATAAATCTTCAATCTGTCAAAAATGCAATATCAGAGAAGTGCAATAAAGCAAAGGACAATGAAATGAGGTGTGCCTATATGATAGCCTTTAAAAGGTTTCTAAATCAACAAGGGATTTTTCAACTTTATTTAAACACAGAGACATTTTCTTAAGTAATGCATTCTAATACCTCCCCCAAACTAGTGTGCTATGGAGCACACATTAAGAAACACAGCTGAAGCCTAAAATGGTGTGCATTTGATTATTACAAAAAAATTATGGGATTAATGAGTATAAAAGCATGCTGCAAGCATTTCCTAATGGACTCAAAGGGGCATATATATTATTAAAGAAGAAACAGTCAAAGGGATAGGAATATATCATA